>JAKELI010000077.1:0-136744 GCA_021525025.1 Lactarius hengduanensis | reverse complement strand
TTTCGACATGTGCAGCTCATTGCAAACTATTTAACGAGGCGGACTGGTTCGGCACATCAAAACTACGAACGTTTAGAGTGTAGGTTATGAGACAATATTTCAGGTGGTTAGGGTGCGGCGTTGAGAAAGTGAGTCTGTAGTCATGTCCAGTGCGGCTTTATTCATCGGCAAAACGCGATTTCTTAGTTCACTCGGAGCCTTCTGCCTTGCCTTTTCTATCATCACCTTTGTCTACCTTCGTTTTTGCGAGCAAGCTGTCCAGCGTTGAAATAAGTGCATGGCGTTCAGATATTTGACTGTGTCTCACTTTTTGATGGCCCCGTGGTCGACTGGCGGGCCCTGCCCGTTGCCGACCATGATCCTCACGCCTGTGCTCGGCACGTCTCCCACGACGACGTATAGCCAGCCGGGGCCAGGTGGATATACTCCACTGTTTGGTGGGCCTTCGATAGTCAGCGTGTGTCCATCTCTCTCGAGTCTTGCGACAAGATATACAAGGCGCGAATTGGCGTGTACCGCGTGCGTGACGAATCCAAGGTCCATCAAGGATACTGCAACTCAGATCAACTACATAGTCAACATACGTGGAGGACGACTGGCCTGTGATGGTTTTGCCGCTGAGATTGCTGGGGATCTTAACGTGAGTCTTCAGTCGCTCCCCAAAGCCCATTGTGCGGGGTGCGTCTTCGATCACAGGCCGCTCGGCGGTCATGTAAGGAGGGCGCAACCACTCAACGCGGTACTCAGTCCCGTATGCCACCTCGCTCCGGTCGAGGTTCGGGTTGCTCCCCGCGATCATGATATCCGCTTTCGGCGTCAGCGTCGCCGTCGAGTGGTACATCCGCGGGATGGCGCTCTCCGGTAACCCCTGCGTAAAGCGGCTTCCGATGGGCGCGGTGTGGTCATACAGCACGGGTGCGTACACCGCGCCGTCGGCGTTCGACTGGCCTACCTGCTCCCGCACGTTCCCGTAGCCCGAGATGCCGCTCGCCGCGCCGTTGAGGAGCACGATCGCACCCGTGGGGAGCAACACGGCATCGGGCATCATGCGCGGGCCTGGCATGCGCTCGACCTGCCAGCCGGCGGCGATGCCAGCTGGGGTGAGCAGCAGCCGCGCACACTGGTCGGACGCGGGATCTTTTGCGGAGAGCTCGTAGCTGGGCCGTTTATCGTCGAGCGTTGAGCCGCCGCAGATGAGTACCTCCGGTGCGTAGCCGTTTGAGGGGTCGAGGGGGAGCAGCAACGCGGTGCCGGTCATGGGGTACGTGACGCGCACGCCGTTGGGGAGCCGCGGGAGCCGCTGCTCCCTGTGCCGCTTCCAGTCGTAGATCATTGCGTCGCGGTTTGCAGCGACGAAGACGCGCCCGTCGGGGAGCGCAAATGCAATCGGGAAGAGATTCGAGTTGAGTGTGTCAATGAGGAACTGGAGACGCACGGGCATGCCGTTTGCGCCGTGGAGGTTCTTCGGCGGGAAGTACTCCGCCGTCGGGTTGTTCGTCGTCGCATTGTTCATCCACCCGCCGCGCGTGGAACCACCGAGTATCATCACGCTCCCGTCCTCGATCCGCACGACGGTCGCGTACCACCGCGGGCTTGCGAGCCGCAGGTGGTCGAGGTACTCCGCGATGTCGCACCCCGCCGCATCCGGCGCGTCGCACGGCGCGAACAGCCGCACAGCCTGCGTCCCGCCCGTGTCGCCAAAGTCCGCCGGGGCCGTATGGTCCTCGACGACGGGGTTCCCGCCTGCGCTGACGAGCGTGCCGTTGCCGAGGAACGCGCCGCCCGCACAGAACGAGTTGCTCCGCACGCGCAGCGGCGTCACGGCGTACGTGTCGAGGTTGAACAGCGCGCCCCACGCCGGGTGGCGGTTGTCGACCGTCAGCGGGTTGTGCTCCACCTTGTCCAGGATCAGCACGTGCGTCGCAGAGACGACCGCGAGCTGCATCGCGTTCACCCCCGTCGTGCCCTTCTGCACGAGCGTCCAGCCGTGTGGTGCAGTCTGCGCGATGCGTGTTGGGGGCGGCGCCACGACGAGGTTCGCCTGCTGGTTCTCGAAGGGGGCCGGCGGCACGCCCGTGGTGACGACGAACGCGTCTACGTCGACGAACTTGAGTCTCTCTCCGCGGTGCGTCTGTCCCGAGTGCACGATCCAGACCGTGTGCTTCCCGTACGGGAGGCTGTAATTCCAACCGAGGCGCTGCTGGCAGTGATTGCGCGGGGCGTACGCGTCGACGCGTTGCACGAACCGCCCGTCGATGTACATGTCCGCGATGCCGTGGCGCGGGCCCATGCTCCCGAACCACTCGATCCCGGTGCCGGTGAACGTGAGAGAGACAGTGGCGCCGTGTGCACGCGTCCGGCGCAGCGAGCCGCCGACGAAGCATGTAGAGTACGTGTCTGCCCAGAGGCCCTTGTAGTGCACGAGCGGGGAGGAAGAGTCGTAGCCCCTCGCGCCGGCGGGGACGTGGTAGGGCGTGAAAGGTGCGGGCGTTGCCGCTCCTGGTGGGGTATGTCCGTTCCAGGCGGGGCTCGGACTTGTGCTTTTTCGCGAGGCAGAACGAAACCAGGGCAGATATAATTATTAGAGAGAAGGGAAGGCATGGTAGTGACTGTTAGCACAAGCTAGATTACTTCGCTGGAATACGAACGCGACGCGTCGAAATCACGTGCATTTGATGCTCTAGGCACGTGCACCTACCGCATATCCTCAACGAAATTGACAAACGGACAAACGGACAAATGGACAGTCGACAAACTCCGAGATAACCGTGGTATGGCATCGTTGCAGCATTGTGCGCACTCGTAGTAAATTACTATCGAAGCGGGCAGCGGGCCGAACCAGGAATCTCATTGCCGAGGGCTTGATCTCACAAATCATGTAGCCGCTTGTCGGAAATTTATCAATCACGGACTGGCCAGAGTCGGACTCTCGCGCTTTCTCTTTTTCCCGCTCATCTACTCTTTGACAAGTGTGCTTGTAGCCCAACTTTGCGGTTGCATACAGTCTTATTGGTCCCTGCCTCTTTCTCCTACAATGTGCGGAATTCTCGGACTCTTCCTGCACGATCCTTCCGTCAACGCGGCACCAGAAATATGCGAGGGCCTGTCATTACTGCAGCACCGGGGCCAGGATGCATGCGGCATTGTTACTTGCGGACCTCGAGGCCGTCTGTATCAGTGCAAGGCCAATGGCATGGTCCGCGACGTGTTCACGCAGGAGGCAGTGGCGCGATTGATTGGCGGGATGGGTATCGGACACGGTGAGCATTCTTTCCGAGTCTCCCCTGATCGTCCCACTGAACACTGCCACCGATACTGAACGATGTACAATACCCACCGCTCGTTGTCTGGCACCCTCGACGTTGCTGCAGAGCTAGTTCGCACAAAAGGGGTTGCGATTACAATTTATAGCCTCCCTGGCTTTGCCCTCCCCTGAACTGCGCGCGATTACTGACGATATCGTTACTACGACTTTTAGTTCGTTACCCAACCGCTGGCACCTCGAATCACGCAGAAGCCCAGCCCTTCTACGTCAATTCCCCGTATGGAATTACCTTCGCTCATGTGAGCGTTATTGCGTTTAGGCTCGCGTTAACGCTATATCGGCGGCGATCTGCAGAACGGAAACCTTATCAACACGGCTGCGCTCTTACACTTCATGGACGCAGTCGCGCACCGACACATCAACACATCGTCCGATTCCGAGCTGCTCCTCAACATCTTTGCGGATCACCTGAATGAAACCGGAAAATTCCGCATCAACGAGGAGGACATCTTCGTCGCCGTGCGCGGACTCATGGTCCAGGCCCGCGGTGCGTACGCGTGCGTTGCCATGCTCGCGGGCTTCGGTATCATTGCGTTCCGTGATCCTAATGGGATCCGACCGCTGGGTGTCGCACGCCGCCCGATGCCAGGCGGCGCAACGGATTGGCTCTGTGCGAGTGAGAGTGCCGCGGCGGATGTTGGAGGCTTCGTTGACTGGGAAGACGTACGCCCAGGTACGCTTTCGCCCAGATGCTTTGTTGCGTACACGTGCTGAGCGAGACGCCTAGGCGAAGCGGTGATACTCACGCGCTGTGGAGTATCGCGGCGGCAAGTCGTCCCCGCGGCAACCTTTGCCCCAGACATCTTCGAGTATGTCTACCTTGCGCGACCGGATTCCGTCCTCGACGGGATCAGCGTGTACCGTAGTCGGATGGCGATGGGCAACGCGCTTGCGCAGGAGGTCCAACGCGTGCTCACAGGAAAAGCAAATCACCGTCGACTGTCGTGATCCCCGTGCCGGATACCTCGCGCGTCGCCGCGTTGAATCCTCGCACAGGCCTCTGGTCTGCCATACCGCGAGGGGTTCGTCAAGAATCGATACGTGGGGCGTACCTTTATCATGCCCGAACAACAAATGAGGTAGGTTTCTTGTACTCTTACGTTCCGCATCACACACGCTACATGGCTCCTTAGAAAGAAAAGCGTGCGAAGGAAGTTGAACGCCATGGCGCTCGAATTCGCAGGCAAGAACGTCCTGATCGTCGACGGTGAGCCCCACATGACGTACATGATCGGATCTGGTCCTCTGATCTTCGTCCGCCCCATGCAGATTCCATCGTGCGCGGGACGACGTCCCGAGAGATCATCCAGATGGCCAAGGACGTCGGCTCAAAAAAGGTGATCATGGCGTCATGCGCGCCGCCGATCCGGTACCCGAACGTCTACGGCATCGACATGCCCTTCACGCACCGAGCTCGTCGCGCACGGCCGCACGACGGAGGAGGTCGCGGAGGCCATCGGCGCGGACCTCGTCATCTTCCAGACGCTGCCGGACCTGGTCACGAGCGTGCGCCAGCTGAACCCGTCGATCGAGCGGTTCGAGTGCTCCGTGTTCGACGGCGATTACGTCACGGGCGGCGTGGACGCAGCCTACCTCGACCACCTTGAGGGCGTCCGTTCGGAAAATATGAAGACCAAGGCCGCGGTGGTGAATGGGCTCGCGAGCGCGCAGGCGGCGGCGGTGGTGGCGGTGGGTGGGGCTGGGGCCGCTGCTGGTGCTTCGGGTGCGAGCAGCGCTTCTGGCGGCTCGGATGGCACAGGCACACCGTCCTCGCACCGGCATACGGACGGGGTGGACGATACGATAGGGTTGCATAATACATGGAAGCTGAGCTGATTGTTTGCGGTGCTCCCGGTACCCTGGCGTTTGTAGAATATGTAAATCACTGCACGATCTTATGCTCAGAGAGGATTTGGTGGGACACCCATCGGAGTTGGCTACTACCATACCGTCTGGTCATCGCTGGATATCCGCACAGATGAGGAGCTCGTATGATATGTAAGTATGGTGTCATATACATCAGCAAATCACGAGACAAGTAGTATTGACGGCCCAACAAAAATACGATAGGCGATGCGCTATACCATACCATGCTGGCTATGTGAAGGGTGCGGAGGGTGATCCCCCGTTTTCTCGATGTCAGGAGAGCGCCGTGAAGGGCCCGCGATGGCTAGGTCAGTAACTGGTGATGGCGATGGCGACTGTGGTCGATGATCCGGGGCGGCCGTAGGGTTTTCTCGATTTACTGAAGGAAGGTAAAGTGCTTCCTTTTCCTTACGTAGAGCAGCCTTCGCGGTACCTTCGCCAGCAGCAGCGCCGAGATCAGTAGAAATCGGAAGTGGTGAAGTGCCAGGATAAGCGAGAGTTAGGACCGACGAATGAGATTCTGGCGAAGATACGTGGTCAGATCCAGTCGTGAGAGTGTCTGAAGACGACGACAAACCTGTAGGGTGCATATTTTTGGAAACCGGAGTCATGCCCAGAGTGGGAGAAGGCGACGATGAAATGTCTGGAACATCCGAAGGAGTGTGGTGGTCTGCGGTATGTTGAATAGTAATGGCACTTGGTAGGGAGACTGAGGCCGTTAGGGTAGAAGAGATAATTGCCGAAATTTCGACGTTAAGAACGTCGCGTGGTGAGTCCTGACAATGGCCGGAGACGTTGCACGATGGATATGAAGATGGCTGCGACAGAATCCGGTCATCATCGCCAGTGGAGGCAGAGAATCGCGTTGGGGCGGAAATGGTATCTTGATGGAGAGCAATGTAAATGTCGCGAATGCATCTGAGGATATTCCACGCCATCAGCTTGTGCCCGCCATCTTGTGCTTCGCGGACTATTTGATTCCAGAGTGTGCAGAACCCGTGCCTCAATTCGGGTGACGTGATTTGTACATCGAATCTGGAAGCTTGTTTCAAAATGACCGATAACGCATACTGCGGCGACGACGGGTCCCGGATAATGCCAAATTGCTGGCGGATGACATGAATCAAGACGATAAGTGATAGGTCGTCATCACGTGCGGCATAGTCTTGGAGGACACGTTCTTGCACGCCCAGTTCTTCGGAGGCGAGATTGAGCCAAGAGCCATCGCGCCGTTGCGCCGTTGCGACAATGCCTGTAACTATGGCCCGTACAACCAATGAAGTACCTTGGCTTTCACCATTACCCCAACCTCTCACAATATGACCGAATTCGGCGGTTTTCAGTCCCCGATATTGGTTTTCGGACGCGATTTTATTGAGGATATGCTGATATGGAATTTCCTCTGGCAGCTCGACTCTCCGCTCGAGGGCCTTTGCGCAGATGTCAGCTCGCCGGTTTTTGACTGACTGAGGAAGAAGATCGGACGATAATGTACGGTCCAACAATCCGAACATTCCTTCAAAAATTGAAAGTCTTTCGTTTTCGGTGAGACTGGGCAGAGGATCCTTGACCACATCCGAGCTGCGGAAGCCGGGAAAGCCGGAAAAGAAGCGCTCCAGTTGATGGTCCCCGTCCAATTTTTTGAACGTCCACAGAAATGCGCGGGCATCGATCTCTGGGGGTGAATTCAGAGCAGTTTCTTCGGCTGTCTTCAGCACACGATGCGAGAGCATTTTGTGATAACGCTTCTCCAGAGCCCAAAAGCGATTGTAGGCTTCAAGACTAAAGGGCATCGAATCAGTGAACCACCGAAGAACCCAAAAGATGACATATGGTGTCCCAATGACAAAAAACCACACCAACGACGTAAGTGGGGTATAGTATGGGCAGTCATGGCGAAAAAGCGGCATGACTGTAATGCACCCGTACAGCGCCATGCAAACACCAACCAGTGACAACACCAGTTTGAAAATTGTGTGATCGACCTTCCATAAGAACACGACGAGGCCTGCAAAGAAGAGGAACAGGGAAATATGCAGCAGCATGGGCAATGCATCAAACGCCCACGGAAGACGAAACTTCTCTACCCCTTCGGCGAAGAACGTGCGGACCCTTGCTCGCTTGTGTAGATAGTGATGTTGTTGAGTAGCCCTGAGGTATCTTCGTGCCCATTGTTGTAGCAAGGATGCGAGTAGCGCACATGTAAGACTAATGACCAAGCTCAAGAACCAAAGCGTATTGACCCAGACAGCAAATTTAGGTGGAGAGAACGATTGGGATGGATCGGAAGGGTGGGAAGCACTTGATCGGTTCGTGTCAGCAAGAACCCGATAGATATTTGTGAGGTGGAAGTTGGTGGTGTCCTGTGGGTTTGGTCGAATGTCCTGAATCGACACCGCGATAAACGTTGTGACAGTGGAAGAGAATAAACCGGTCTATAGCCATTGAACTGGGGTCGAGTACAACATGGAAGATAGACACCTACAAAGATAAGGATCCTATCAGCATCCATTTTCCAGCCTTCTACCATCTTCTTGTCTTCTTCGCTAACCATTTCCCAATACATTGAAAAAATAGGCTCAGAGCCATCAGAGACGTTAGCCTCTCCTTGTGATGCATAATTCGGCGCTGACTGGGGCGGGTGGTGGTCACTTATGGATGGGGTGGCTGCAGTAGGTGAGACTGGTAAAGAAATGGGCAGGTGGTAAGTAAGTCACCTGCGGGTGCTCCTATCTCGGATAGGCTGCTGGTCTTCTCATCTTGAAGCATTGTATTTCAGTACGGAGATCGGTGAACTTGCGTACGTGCGTGGCCTGCTGCAGCAGTTGACGAAGGTGCGATGTGAAGCGACGGTGCGATTGTTGCATACTATCGTTCCCACACCTCTGCAAATGTATCCATATCAGCAAATTCCGAAAGATCTTAGTAGATCAATACTTCCCTGGAACCCTTTCTTCCCAAAATAAATGCACTGCGTTCTCTAGCATGAATATATATGGTATCACACAATATAACGAGGATCAGAGCAAAAATATGGGCATAAAAAATCGTGTGGGATGGTCTAGAAAGCGCCAAGATCCCAGCGATCCCGACATTACTACTAGAATTTGCCTCACATTTATGTTAGGATATGTCACCACAGTGACTCTGCAAATTTTGGAGTCAATAAACAGCGGCGATCGAGTTGGGGACGACAATCTCATCAAGGGCCATGGAGAGGTGACCCAATTCGGCAAACTCTTTTCGGACAGCAAAGCATGTTGCCCACATTGCCGCCACATTGCCGAAACACCGCCCGTTCGTCCGCCTCCTCCTTGCCGCTGCCGTGACATTGCGTGACCAAAATCTGCAGAGGTCCCAACGCTCTACATTGAACGGATTAGAAAACAAATGAATAAAAATCTGATTTGGGTGGAAGGTTTATGTATCTATTGTGATGTACAAAATAAATATGTTGTTGAAGCTACAACAAAAGATTAGTGTTTTTTCGCCGAGTGTGGGAACGATAGCATTTGGCTACGTCAGCAGCGCGGAGTCATAAAGAAGTGGAGTCTCATCCAGTGTAACTTCAGAATCTCTTCAGAATCTCTCGCCTTTCCCTCACCGTCACATTTCTCCGGCATGCTCAGTCCACCGCCGATGGACTATGATACTTTTCGCGATCAACTCGCCATCGCGTATCCTCGTTTCGGCCACGCCCTCTGGGACCCGGCCCTGGGCCCAAAAGAACTGCACCCTCCTGTTGAGGTTGGCGACGTCGGTTTCGTTCACCAAGGCCGATTTCACCGCCTATTCAATGTTCTGCTCGCCGCAGACGATCCGTCTCATGTAAAATACGGCGTACCGGAGGATCACGAACGACTTCAACTCCCCTTTCGACATCATATCGACCGTGGGGTCCTCAGACCTATGGATTTCCACTCTTACGGAGTCAACGTAGTATCTGGTGGATTAGGGGTCCTCGCCACAGGGTAATCGAATTGCACGTTCTAAATCTAGCTACGTCACTGACTGCTCTTCAGGGTCGGCTCTGCGGATGTCTCGTTTTCATGCACAAAGAAGCAGGGTGCCATATTGTCCCTTCCAGTCACCGCTCGACGTGAGGACACTCTCCTTCTAGGCCATTTTCGAAAATGGATTACTAGGCATATCGACTCTTGGTTTACCTTTGCGCGCGAGCTTGGGATGCGGATAGAGATGGAGGACATAGTTCTAGTCACCGGGTGTCATCGCACAAGGTCTTGGACCAATGCAGTTTTCAGCGAGGTTCAGGCGAGTGCACGGGTATCTCTTGGGGTTGAAGTCGGTGCTTTTGGCACCAGCGTCAATTGGGAAGTTTCGAACCCCCGGATTCCAGGTGCAGCGCTTCGTCATGGTCCAAGCGGCAAGGTATGTATGACATATATTGCGAGGGCCAACGGATACTGAAAATTTCGACGTGTTACCTTAGAACTTGCCTGAGAACCAATGCATATTTATCCGAGGATTCCGTGCCAAACGTTTTTTTTTCGGCTTAATTCCGCGAATCAGGGGGGCAGCAGAACCCAAGCCAGATCCACGTGGGAACGACCGGGAGCCGAAGAAAGTGATTCCGATACCTAGCGTCGGGAAGGTAAGATTACTCTTTTTTGATTTCCTGGTATTCATGGTGCGTTCAAAGTATCGGGATCCTCTGCATGTACTATTAGAATATGTCGCCAAAGTGAGTGCCGTCGGCCCATGCCATATCTTCACTACGTGACCACGCTAATTCTAACATGAACGGTGCAGCAAGTACCAGATTGCGATATGGCCCTCGTTCACGATGACGACTTGCATCGAATTCTGGGTGCCGGCGATAGCACTGTGAGTGAGGATCCTGTATAACCATGATCGCTGATTCATTCCTGGCCAGTAGTCCCTGGAAACTCTCAAACCAGATGTAACGATGGATTACTTTGAAAGGTCGATGCCTGAAATCGGGGTCATGTCCGGTGAGCACCCGCCAGTATCATGACGCTTTCCGATTGCCATAGTAAACACACTTGTACAAAAGATTCGTTTCTCGCCAACGATCAAAGTCCAAGAAGAAATGCGGGGCACATGACTGTGGCGATGCTTTCCGAGCATCTCAAAAGTTTGGGTGAGCCTTCATACATTACCCGGTGGTGGCAACACTTAGCTGGGACGAATCACTACTACAGACGCTCCGACCTCCGTTCCGTTAGCTTCCCACTCCTCTAGCGGCACGGCGAATAGAGAGGGAAAGGCCCACTACCTGTCAGAGGCACGGGGAAGTGCGACTAAGTACACGGCCAGGAAGAGTAACATGCGACAAGTAATGTAGAGTACTAACCTCTTGGGAGAGATGACCGAGGTCTATGCGTGACCTATGAAATATTTATGCAATGTATTATTTATGCAAAGTAAAGTAAATTTCTCTAAAGTAAAAACGAACCGCGGTCGAGCAACTGAGTTCGACTTAGGAGAATCGTGCATTTCCAGTCTAGCCACACCAACACTACACGTGTGCAACTACACTTCCAACACTATCACACCCCTGGCAATCGGGCTAGGTTATTTGACCTTACCTCTTCACTACTAGGTGTGGACTGTGTCCACAGGGACCTTGCTTGTAGGTTAAGACCTTTTTTATGGTTATATGTGTAAGAATTTTCTAGATACAGTATGGAACTTTTCACGAATCGAAGCAAGGGGGTGGCGGGACCGGAATCCTGAACAGGACGTGGGGGGGGGGGTGGTTCGGTGGAGGCCGGAATTTTTTTTTGGAGCTTCCTAATTAGGGAGTGGTCCCCCTAGCGGTGATACAACCACGCTCTCCCTGGCTGATATTTTCGTGATTTTCACACTTTCTAGGTCCCCTGTGTTTAGCCTGTGCTCACTTGTGCTCTCCCATGCTTTCCCGCGCTTTTATACGCTTGCTTTGCCACTTTCCCGCATGTTTTGTCGCTTTCCCGCACTCTGTACATGCTCGGCATCCTCACTCTTCCCAAGACATTTCCCTATGTGTTTTAGTATTCCCATTGTACACCCTCTTTCTCTAGCTGATATCTCATGTAACCGTGACCACAATCTTACACCAAAAGTTTAGAATAGAGACTTTTCCCCACACATTTCAGAGCTCAGAGCAGCTCACCCCTCGTGTTCCTCAGTGTGCTGCACTCGCCTTAGAAACTCGAACCTAACACGTTCCCAACCCAGGCGGTCACCTATGCGAAGTTTCGTGCCGTGCGGAAGAGTGTGCGACAGTTTCCGACCACCCAACTCGGTGGGGCTCTGGAAGCCTATAGTTTCCGGTCACGACCTCTCTGCGCTCACGCGCGGCCTTAGAAACTCAAACCAGACGCGATCCCAACCCAGGCGGCCACATATACGAAGTTCCGTGCAGTGCGGAAGCGTGTGCGATTGTTTTCGACCACCCAACTCGGTGGGGCTCTGGAAGCCCATAGTTTCCGGTCCCGACCTCTCTGCACTCGCGCGCGGCGTTAGCAATTCAACACAAACACGTCCGCAATTTCCACGGACCAATATACGACATATCGCGCCATGCGGAGGCCTGCCATCAACGGTTTCCTGGTGACCAGGCTCTCAATAGAATTGGGAGTGTGATGTGATGCAAATGGGTGTGCACGCCTCTGCGGGGCACGATATGTCGTGAGGGGATTAATAGTTGTTGTAGACACATCGCCGTTAAACCGCTAAGGCCGCACATGAGTGCCGTTGGTTTCAGAACGCAAATGGTGGGGTATGAGGAGCCTAACTGGGTCCAGTGGCTAAATGTGGTCAAAAACGGTCGTGCACACTTCTGCACAGCACAAAACCTCGCAAGGGTGGCCGCCTTGATCGGGGACACTTTTGGCTCAAGTCTCTAAGGCTGCATGCAAGTGCAGCAGTAAAATGATAGTGGGTGGGGATGCAAGTGCCAAGGGTGTCAGTACACTCTCCTTTTCTGCCAATCGTTATCTGTTTCGCGTGTCCATCGCAATCTGATTCGCTTTAGGAGAACGTAAGGGATGTAACCACGAAAGATAACCACAATTTAATAAGTGGGACACGTCGCCCGTGTAAGTGGTACACTCTTCTGACTCCTAATGTTGTTGTTACTCCTAATTTTGTTTGTCCTTAGTTATGTTTATTTGACTGTGTGGTCGAAAACGTCTGAATTTCGACCTGCCATAGGACCTTGACAAGCAAGGTGATTATCAATTGAGGGACTCCGGAGACTCTCGCACAATGCTCCAATGGGCCTGGCTTCAACAATATTCGTACGGAGGAAATCGCCGGGTTCTAGGTGCAGCCTAGGATGGATAAGCGGCTTGTGAGTTGCGACTGGCCCAGTGGAAAGAGTGAAACTCATAGACCAGACACATAGTCACTAGTCACTTGTCATCACAAATATGACGTAGATGTAAACGGAATGGACCGAACGCAGGATTCAGCCGCTGGGTGTCACACGTCGTCTGAGATCCAGGTGGAGGTTTCAAAAAAAAAGCAAGGACGCTAGGTGGCGCCATGGGCTGGATCTGTGAGTGAGAGGGCCGTCGCAGATGTTGGGGGCGCGCCCAGGTACGCTTTCGCCCAGTTGTCCTGTTGGATACACGTCGCGCTGAGCGAAGCGGTAATACTCACGCGCTGTGGAGTGTCGCGGCCGCAAGTCGTCCCCGCGACAACCTTTGCCCCAGACATCTTCGAGTATGTCTAGCGTGCACCGTAGTCAGATGACGGGCAACGCACTTGCGCGGGAGGTCCAGCGCGTGCTCATGGAAGAGCAAATCACCGTCGATGTCGTGATCCCCGTGCCGGACACCTCGCGCGTCGCCGCGTTGAACCTCGCACAAGCTCTCGGCCTGCCGTACCGCGAGGGGTTTGTCAAGAACCGATACGTGGTGCGTACCTTTATCATGCCCGGACGGCAAATGAGGTAAGTATCCTGTGCTCTTACGTTCTGCGTCTCACACGCCGCCTGGCATCTTAGAAAGAAAAACGTGTGAAGGAAGTTGAACGCCATGGTGCTCGACTTCGCAGGCAAGAACGTGCTGATCGTCGACTGAGAGCCTCACACGACGTATACGACCGTGTCTAATCGAGCGCCCGTCCCACGCAGACTCGATCGTGCGCGGGACGACGTCCCGAGAGATCATCCAGATGGCCAAGGACGTCGGCTCAAAAAAGGTGATCATGGCATCATGCGCGCCGCCGATCCGGTACTCAAACGTCTACGGAATCGACATGACCTCGCGCGCAGAGCTCATCGCGCACAGACGCACGACAGAGGAGGTCGCGGAGGCCATCGGCGCGGACCTTCCAGACACTGCTGGACCTGGTTGCGAGCGTGCGCCAGCTGAATCCGCCGATCGAGCAGTTCGAGTGCTCCGTGTTCGACGGCGAGTATGTCACAGGCGGCGTGGACGCGGCCTACCTCGACCACCTTGAGGGCATCCGCTCGGACAATATGAAGACTAAGGCCGCGGTGGTGAATGGGCTCGCGAGCGCGCAGGCTGCGGCGGTCGCAGCGGTAGTAGCAGTGGGCGAAGCTGGTGCCGCTGTTGGTGCTCCGGGTGTGAGCAGCGCTTCTGGCGGCTCGGATAGCACGGGCACGCCGTCCTCGCACCGGCATACAGGCGGGGTGGACGATACGATAGTGTTGCATAATACGTGGAAGCTGAGCTGATTGTTTGCGGCGCTCCCGGTACCCCGGCGTTTGTAGAATATGTAAATTACTGCACGATCTTATGCTTACGACATCCATAATATGGGGGCCCCATTCGCGATTTACAGAACAAGGGTTCATCACAGTTAAGTAGTTTGAAATTCTTAGGAAATTTGGTATCTCACAAATATGTAGTTATTAAATAGTCATTCTGAATATCAAATAGTTACAGTACTCGTAAATAATGTACCTCGGCATAGTTACCAGAACACCCTTTCAGACTCAGCCTGGACGTCTAATGTGGTCACATTATGGATGTCGATGTAGAGACGGTTTGGTGGGACACCCATCGCTATACGTATTTGGTGACTCCGAGGGGGCCTACTGTATGGGCTATGATCTTGCTGCAATACAATATATAAAGCACGATAAAGTCGCATTGTACGTTAGAAACGGAAGGGGCCGGTAATAGGGTTTTGTTTACCAGACGACACTCAGTCCACCACCCTTGAGTCTATCAATGGCCCGGGCACACTATGACACTTTTCGCGAGCGACTCGCAATCGCACATCCTGCTTTCGGCCACGCCCTCTGGGACCCGGGCCCTGGACAATACACTCCCGCTCACCCATATATATGGATCCCAGGAAGAAGAAATTACCCTCCCGTTCAGGTCGGCGACGTCGGTTTCATTCGTTACGGCAGATTCCATCGCCTATTCAATGCTCTACTCTCCGCGGACAATCCGTCTCATGAACCACCACATGATCATGAACCACTTCGGCTCCAAGTCCGTCACGGTACTATCGACCGTGGGATCCTCCCTCCCAACACTTTCCACTCTTCCGGGGTCAACGTAGTATCTGGTGGATTGGAGGTCCTCGCCACAGGGTAATCGAATTGCGCGTTCTGAATCTAGCCACGTCACTGACAGTTCTTCAGGGTTGGCTCTGCGAATGTCGAGATTAAATGCACAAAGAAGCAGGGTGCTGTGTTGTCCCTTCCGGTCCCCGCTCGACGTGAGGATACTCTCCATCGGGGTCATTTTCGCGAATGGATTCTCAGGCATATCGCCTCTTGGTATGCCTTTGCGCGCGAGCTTGGAATGGAAATAGAAATGGAGGACATAATTCTAGTCACTGGGTGTCATCGCACAAGATCTTGGACCAATACTGTTTTCGACGAGGCGAGTACACGGGTATCTCTTGGGGTTGACGTCGATGCTCTTGGCACCTCCGTCAATTGGCGACTCGGAGTTTCGAACTTCCGCCTTCATGGGGCAGTGCATAACCGAGGCCCATACGGCAGGGTGTGTGACGCATATTGCAAGGACCAACGGATACTGAAACTTTTGACGTGCTTTCTTAGAGATTGCCTAAGAATCAATGCATATTTATCCGAGGATTCCGTGTCAAACGTTTTTTTTTCGGCTTAGTTCCGCGCATCAAAGGGGCAGCGGAACCCAAGCCAGACACACGTAGAAACGACGGTGAGCTGGAGAAGGAAGTGGTTCCGATACCTAGCGTTACGAAGGTAAGATTACTCTTTTTTTTGATTTCCTAGTATTCAGGGTGCGTTCAAAGTACCAGGATCCTCTGCATGTGCTATTGGAATATATCGCCAAAGTGAGCGCCGTAGATCCGTGCCATATCTTCACTACGTGATCATATTGATTCCAACCTGGACGGTGCAGCAAGCACCAGACTGCGATATGGCCCTCGTTCACGACGACGACTTGGATCGAATTCTGGGAGCCGGCGATAGGGCTGTGAGTGAGGGTCCTGTATAAGTATGATTGATTCCATCATCCCCAAATAGTCTCTGGAAACCCTCAAACCAGATGTGATGATGGATTATCTTGAAAGGTCGAAGCCTGAAATCGGGGTCATGTCCGGTGAGCACCCACCAGTATCATGATGCCCTCCGATTGCCGTAATAAACATGCTTCCGCAAAAGATTCGTTTCTCGCCCACGACCAAAGTCCGAGAACAGATACGGGACACATGACCGTGGCGATGCTTTCCGAGCATCTCAAAAGTTTGGGTGAGCCTTCATACGTTTCTCGGTGGTGGCAGCACTTAGCTGGGACAAATCACTGCTACAGACCCTCCGGCCTCCGTTCCGTCAGTTTCCCACTTCCCTGGTGGCACGACGAAGAGAGAGGAAAAGGTCCACTGCCTGCTAGAGGCTCGGGAAAGCGCGACTATAGTATGCGGTCAGTAAGAGTAACACGCGACAAAGGAATGTAAATTCCTGACCTCAGCCTTTGGGAGAGAGGAGGACCGGGATCTCTGCGTGAACTATGAAATTTGATGCAATGTAAAGTGAATTTCTCTGAAACGAAATCGAAGGCCGCGGTCGAGCAATCGAGCTCGACTTGGCAGAATCGTGCATTGCCAGTCTAGCCGGCCCAGCACTCACATGTGCAACGACTCCAACACTATCACGCCCCTACCAATCGGGTTAGGTGGCCCAATAATATTGGCACCGTACGGAGGAAATCGCCGAGTTCTAGGTGCAGTCTAGGTTGGATAAGCGGCCTTTGACTTGCGACTGGAAAGAGTGAAACTCATACAGTAGACCCGAAGAGTCACTTGTTATCACAAATATGACATAGATGTAAGTCGAATGGATCGAATGCAGGGTCCAACCGCTGGGTGTTGCACACCGTCTGATGCTAGGTGGCGCCACAAGCCGGATCTGTGAGTGAGAGCGCCGTCGCAGATGTTGGAAGTTCCGTCGACCCAGTACGCTTTCTCCCAGTTATCCTGTTGAATACACGTCGTACTGAGCGAGACAGGCGAAGCGGCAATACTAAGTGCTCAAGCCGCGGAGTATTGCGGTAACCTTTGCACCGGACATCGTTGAGCTTGTCGTTGAGTATGTCTATCTTGCGCGATCGGATCTTGTCCTCGACAAGAAGGGCATGTACCGTAATCGGATAGCAACGTGCTGGCGCAGGCGTGCTCACGGAAAAACAAATCACCGTCGACCTCGTGATCTCAGTGCCTGACACCTCTCGCCAAGCCTCTCGCGTCGCGGCGTTGAACTCGCACATGCTCTCGATCTGCAATATCGTGCGCTCTTGCGTTCTCGACGGACGAATACGCCTCTCACATGCCACATGGCTCCTTAGAAAGAAGAGCGTGCGAAGGAAGTTAAACACCATGGCGCCCGAAATCGCAGGAAAAAACGTTCTGATCGTCGACGGTGGGTACATGATCAAGTCTGATCGTCCACCTAACCCACACAGACTCGAGTCGTGCGCGGGACGAGGTCCCGAGATATCAGTCCAGACAGCCGAAGTACGGCCAAGGACGTCGGTTCGAAAAGGTGATTATGGCATCGTGCGGAACGTACTACGATATCGGCGTGCCCCCACGAGCGGAGCTCGTCGCGGACTGCCGCACGACGGACGAGGCCGCAGACCTCGTCAGCTTCCAGACGCTCCTGGACCTAGTCACGAGCGTGCGCTAGCTGAACCCGTCGATCGAGCGGTTCGAGTGCTCCGTGTACGATGGCCAGTACGCTACGGGCGGCGTGGACGCAGCGCACCTCAATCATCTCGAGGGCGTCCACTCAAACAACATGAAGACCAAGGCCGCAGTGGTGAATGGGCTCGCAAGCGCGCATTCCGCGGCGGTTGTCGAGGCGGTAGTGGAGGTGGGCGATACTAGGCGCCACCGCTGGTGCTTCTGGTACGAACAGCGGCTCGGAGAGCACGGGAATACCGTCCACGCACTGGCCTGCGGACCGGGCGGTTGGGTTGCATAATACGTAGAAGTTGGGCCAACTGTTTGCGGTGCTCTTGGGTAGAGGTTTCGGGTGCAGGCGTGTGTAATATGTAAATTACTGTTCGGTTTACGCTAAGAAACGGCTTGGGTGCCCATCGCTGTGCGGAATCATGAACTTGAATCAGCACGCATCTCAACGGGTGTCAATTTGGATCACGTGCATATTGCGTGACTGACACTGACCTAATAACGTGACTTCCACACTTGCCTTTTTCGGCGCGTAGCTGATTGTGGAACTTACAATTCCTAGAGCACGATCGCTGCCCTGTACTGTAACGTCCCTGAACTTGTTGACGTGCTAAGTTCATATTTTCACAGTTATTACCGGTTTTCCTGACTTAGTCCCTCGATGGCACACTATGACACTTTTCGCGATCAACTCGCGATCGCACATCCTGCTTTCGGCTACGCCCTTTGGGAGCCAGATCCTGGAGAACACAACTCTCCCGTTGAGGTTGGCGACGTCGGCTACATTCGCCAAGGAAGATTCCACCGCATTTTCAATGCACTGCTCCCCGCGAACCACTCATCCCATGGAGATCTCGGTGTACCAGAGGGCCATGAACCACTTCGACCTCGTATGCAAGATCATATCAACCGTGGGACCCTCAGCCCCAATACATTCTACTCTTACGGGGTGACGGTAGTATCTGGTGGATTAGAGGTCATCGCCGCGGAGTAATTGAATCGTAAATCGTAGGATTTGTCGCATCACTGATATTCTTTCAGGACGGCCAACTCCGTGCAAGACTCGTTTTCATTCACAAGGAAGTATGGCGCCGTATTGTCCCTTCCAGTGACTTCTCGACGCGAGGACACTCTCGTTCTGGGTCACTTCCGCAAATGGATCATCACGCATATCGACTCTTGGTTTGCTTTCGCGCAAAAGCATAGATTGGGGATAGAGATGGAGGACATAATTCTAGTCACCGGATGCCATCGCGCAACATCTTGGACTCATGTTGCTTTCAATGAGGTTCATGCAGACGCACAGCGGACTTCTGGGCCTCAGATCACCGGCAATCTCGGCGACCCCGCCAATTGGCCAGTTTCGGGCCAACACTCTCAAGGAACGGTGCTACGTCATGGCCCAAGTGGTGAGGTACGTGGCCCGCACATCGCAAGTAGTACCAACGAATACTGAAGAGCTCCGACGTGCTTCATTAGAACTTACCTGAGAACCAATGCGTATTTGTCCGAGGATATCGTGTCGCCCGTACTTCCGAGATACTATCGAGGGTCAGAAGAGTAGTGGGACCCCCTGCAGATGCAAGTGGGAGTGACAGTGGGCTGAATACGGCAGTGGTACCGATACCTAGGGTTACCGAGGTAAGATTGGTCTTTTTGGATTCCTAGTCCTGATCTATTCCCAAAGTACCGGGATCCTCTGCACCTACTATTAGAATATATCGCGAAGGTGAGTGCTGCACATCCATGCTATGTCTTCACTAGTGAATACGTCGGTTTTGACATGAATATTGCAGCAGGCACCGCCGAATTGCGATATGGTTCTCGTTCATGACGACGACTTGACACGACTTAGCGGAATCATTGATGGAAGTGTGAGTAGGGGTCACGTATATCCATTATTATCAATTCACCCGTGTTCATAGTCGCTCGAAGCCCTCAACCCAGATGCGGTGATGCGTTTACTCCAAAGGTCTGAGCCCCCGATCAAGGTCATGTCTGGTGAGCACCCGCCAGCACCATATTCCTGGATTTCGTAGTAGTAAAGGCCCTCACCATAAGATGCCAACTCTAATGGGAGTCCAAGCGCTGTCACGGCGCCCTTTACGGTAGCAATGCTTCAAACTTCCCGGCAGGAGTGAAAACGCGGGTTCGAAGCATCGCGCACCACAGCAGAACAAAATGTTGATGGACAGGCTCAAGTCCAATATTTGAGTAGAGCGACGCACTGGGTGTTGGATGGCATAGCATGTGGGGTCATACTTCTTTTCCTCATTAGTGCAGGGAGCTCCAAATGAAATAGCAACAAGTGAATTTGGGCG
Organism: Lactarius hengduanensis; assembly: GCA_021525025.1. Lineage (NCBI taxonomy): Eukaryota > Fungi > Basidiomycota > Agaricomycetes > Russulales > Russulaceae > Lactarius > Lactarius hengduanensis. Next base: position 117,100 of record JAKELI010000077.1, on the reverse strand, counting down.
AGACAAAAAACTATAGTACATCAATAAGAACAAAGGATTAAGCGATGAGAGATAGCGAGAGTACGTAGGTCAAGCCCACAACCTGGGCAGCTCGTCCTATCGAGGGCATCGCACGCTCTGCTTTGGGCGGTTCTGCGTGTGGACGGGACAGTCGAACGATCCGAAGGCACGAAAAACCGGGCCCGCGGCCAGATTCGTCTGACTTTCCTATGCGCTAGGTGCAACGCGTGGAGGTTTCGGATACATGAACAAAAATAGGTGAAATGTGATAAACCGAGCACGAACCTTTGAACCTTAGGGTGATCATCCGCAACTTCGCAAAGGCTCGTGTCTCCTGCAAGAATCGCAGTAGGCTTCAGTTCGATCCCTATGATCAAAGAGCCAGCCCAGGCTGGGTTACTGTCCGAGTCAATGACAAAGTCATTTCAAGTTGAAGTTGTCGCGCACGATCCGCGCGGCGTCCACGTGACTAGCCTGCCGTTAGCGCGCCAAGTTTGCGTCCGAGTCTCTTTCTCAATATTACACGGTGCGTAACGCGTATATTAAATGCAGATTTAAGAGAACATATTTCTCGACTCCCGGGTCTACACTCTATGGCCCCACACCAGCTGCATCTAGTACTGCAGTCGTGTCTAGCCTGGCAGACCGGGCTAGCGCTTAAGTCACGGTATCCTTCGGTGAAAGTTGCATTCGTGATTGATTATCGGCGTTATCCGATGGGGTCGTGCATAACTGCCAGTGTGCCGTAACTTCCTTCACTGCCTCGACCTCAGGCTCACCGACATGGCACACTATAACACTTTTCGCGGGCAACTCGCAATCGCACATCCTGCTTTTGGCCACGCCCTTTGGGAGCCAGACCCTGGACAATACCCTCCCGTTCAGATTGGTGATGTCGGTTTCATTCGCGATGGCAAATTCCACCGCCTATTCAACGCTCTGCTCCCCGCGAACGATCCGTCTCATGACAGCCGCGGTACACCAGAATATCATGAACCACTTCAGCTCCGGTTGCGAGATCATATCGACCCTGGGATCCTCAGTCCCAACAACTTCTACTCTTACGGGGTCAACGTGGTATCTGGTGGATTAGAAGTACTCGCTTCAGGGTATTCGACATGCTCTAAGTTTAGCCACATCACTGACAGTTCTTCAGGGTCGGCTCTGCAAAAGTCGAGTTTTCATGCACAAGGAAGCAGGGTGCTGTATTGTCCCTTCCAGTCACCGCTCGACGTGAGGACACAATCTCTCTGGGTCATTTTCGCAAATGGATTATTAAACATATCGACACTTGGCTTGCCTTCGCGCACGAGCTTGGAGTGGGGATAGAGATGGAGGATATAGTTCTAGTCACTGGGTGTCATCGCACAAAATCTTGGACCAATACCGTTCTCAACGAGGTTCAGACGAATGTGCAGTTAGCTCTTGGGGTTCAAGTCGGTGCTTCGGGCGCAAGCGTCGCGTGGCAGAATTCCAACCTCCAGATTCAAGGTGCAACGGTTTGTCATGGCCCAAACGGCGAGGTATGTGTGACGACGCGTGCTGCAAGGGCCGACGGATACTGAAATTTTCGACATGCTCCCATAGAACTTACCTGAGAATCAATGCATATTTATCCGAGGATTCCGTGTCAAACGCTATTTCGGGATACTTCCTCGGATCAAAGCAGCGGCAGAACCCAAGCCGGATACACGTGGGGACGACGGCGAGTCGTCCCAGGACCCTCTGCATGTGCTATTAAAATATATCGCCAAAGTGAGCGCCGTCGAAGCATGCCCCATCTTCATTACGTGACTACGTTGATTTTAACTTGGACGGTGCAGCGTGTGCCATGCGACATGGCCCTCGTTCACGATGACGACTGGGAACAAATTCTGAGAGCCGGTGATAGGACTGTGAGTGAGGATCGTGTATAAGCATTATCATTGATTCCATCATGTCCATAGTCCATAGAATCCCTCCAACCAGATGCAATGATGGATTACCTCGAAAGGTCGAAGCCCGAGATTGGGGTCCTGTCTGGTGAGCACCTGCCAGTATCATGACGCTTTCCGATATTCACACTAAACTGCTCGTACAAAAGATCCTTTACCCGCCGGCGACCAAAGTCCAAGAACAAATACTGTGGCGATGCTTTCCGAGCAGCTCAAAAGTTTGGGTGAGCCTCCATACATTTCTTGACGGTGCTATCGCTTAGCTGGGATGGGTCACTACGGCAAACCCTCCGGATTCTTTTCCGTTACGTTTCCACAGCTTTTGAAACCTCTATCGGTGACATCGTCAAGACAATTGAGCGGTCGGTACCCGGTTTGTAACCGAATCGTCTATACTCATACAAGTGATTTAGATTTCGTATCCTGGTAGTTGGTCGGGTCGGTCACTTTCTGTCGTTTCCGCTCGTCCCATCGATCCTCATCATCATCAGTCTGGCGTTGGCAAGTCGTCGCTCATTAATTGTGTATTCGGTATCAACGACGCGGTAACAGATTGTTTTACCAGGTTAATCAAAACTAATCGTGTTCTGTTGTAGAGCGTCGCGCACTACAAACCCGGAGAATCGGATATCCAACAAGAATTTGTATCACCGGAGAACCAATATTTCGTTCTACATGATTCCAAAGGCTTCGAACCCGGGGATCTCTCCAATTACGAGACTGTACGTACTTTTATCGAGCAAGGATCACAACAGCACCTGCCTATGAAAGACCGGGTCCATGGCCTATGGTGCGTATATTTATCTTAGAGCCTACCGCTACTCCTCTAATCAATATCAGGCTCTGTGTAGAGACACCAACAGCCGGCGGCCGGGTGTTCGAGAGAGGAGAGGAATATTTACTCAAATTTGCCCATGATATCCAAAGTGCGTTGTCGACTCCCGTTTTTCTGCATATGAATCCACTAGTGATTATCAACTAGTTCCCGTTGTGCTCGTCTTCACTCAGTACGACCGACTAGTACGGTCAAAGAAAGCCGAGTTGCAAGAGGAACATGAAAATCTGGACGAAGTTTCTCTGTGTAATCAGAGTGAGAAGAGCGCTACTATCGCGTTCAATAAATGTCTACAGTCCCTCCAGCGTATATTGGGTCGCCTAAACATCCCGATGCCGCATTGTGCCAGGGTTTCAGGTGTGTTTCATGGGCACTGCACCATCTGGTGGTATTGACGGCTCGCTAGTTCGCAAGGGCTATCAAGAAAGTGTTTCAACCCTTGTGGAAAGTACTCGGGATGTGGTGAGGGACAGACTCGGAGGTGACGCTTGGATTATGTGGTCGATCGCCCAACGGGCAAGTCCCTCTGTCAAAATGGAGGCTTGCGTCACGTAGGTTCCATCCAAACTTTTGGGTTCGTAATGCTTATGAACGTCTACTCCCCTCTGAAAGCAAGGGCATGAGTTGTATGTAACCTCAGTTGTCTGTCTCCGCGTTGTATGACGCCATTTCAGCTTATAACCATTTCCTTTCTGGTGACATGCCTGGATCTGAGCGGTCGTTACTCCGGGACTGCCTCGAGAAAGTCCACAGAGATATTATTACTTGTTGGAATTTTAAGGGCGAAGTACTCCACTCCGTGATTTCAAGTTTCGTCTGCTCAACTCACGTCCCCGTCGTTAGGTTCTCGACAGTAGAGAGTTCGCATACCTGATGCTCCGTCTTTCTCAAGACGTTGAAACTGTGTCCGGTGCCAGGTATGTACTGATTCGGAATGCACACCTGCTGATAGGTTTTGATGTTTCTCTCAGCCACTCAAACATTGATCTAATTTCTCGATTTATCGCCTTCGTCACTTCCGCCCCCCCTCCTACTCAGCCACTCGAGCCACTCGACTCTATCCTAGGCTTTGCGCCTAACTTTTTGCAGTCGTTTTCGACAGCCGTCCTGGAAAATACGTGCGCATGCGTGCCCATCCATGCGATCTGATACTCATTGATGGCGGCTAGGTCTTGGTTGCAGCGTTTCCTAATGACTTACACCGTGGATCTTGTCTCCGTATTGAGAAAACTCTTCGACACCACGCTCACGGCAACCTGGGATGGAGTACAAGAGGCATATGGTGCCTATGAAAAATCCGGCTCTCGCCAAAACCTCCACGACCGCATTCTTTCGAACATACCGCAGGGCGGACACGACCTAAAGGGGGGCGACGTGAATGGGATGTTTCGTGTGTTGTTCGCGAATGTGACGCCAGTGTAAGATCGCAATGTCTCTTTCGAACTAACCCAACTGGCGTGTCTTTGGTTGAAGTTCTGTATCCTGTATTCGATATAGTTGGTCCCAGTAACCGGAATACTCCAGACTGGTAGCGACTGCTAGTTACCTTAGGAGGAAAATGTACTGTATACACTGGCACTGCAGTTCTGCACCCCCCTTGTACTAGTATTAAATGCAGACTTGAGAAGAAAAAGCCATCTAAACTCCCCGGTCTGCCCTCTATGGCCTCACACCAACTTGAACTACGTCTCGTACTGCAGTCATGTTTGGGACGTGCAGCTAGCGCAAGGAGCTAGCGCTTATCCTTCGGCGGAAGTTCAAGTCGCACCCGTGATTGGTTATCGTTATCTGATGGGGCCGTGCATAATTGCCAGTGTGCCGTAACTTCCTTTGCCACCTTGACTCGCTGAGTCGATCTCGCCGGCAGTCTCGCAATGGCACACTATAACACTTTTCGCGAGCAACTCGCAATCGCACATTCTGCTTTCGGCCACGCCCTCTGGGAGCCAGACCCTGGACAATACCCTGCCGTTCAAGTTGGTGACGTTGGTTTCACTCGCGACGGCAAATTCCACCGCCTATTCAATGTTCTGCTCCCTGCGGACGATCCGTCTCATGAAAGTCGCGGTACACCAGATGACTATGAACCTCTTCAGCTGGGCCGGTTGCAAGATCATATCGACCGTGGGATCCTCAGTCCCAACACTTTCTACTCTTACGGGGTCAACGTAGTATCTGGTGGATTGGAGGTACTCGCCGCAGGGTATTCGAATTGCACACATTCAAAGTTTAGCCACGTCACTGACACTTCTTCAGGGCCGGTTCTGCAAACGTCGAGTTTTCATGCACAAAGAAGCAGGGTGCTGTATTGTCTCTTCCAGTCACCGCTCGACGTGAGGACACTCTCCTTCGGGGTCATTTTCGCAAATGTATCACTGCGAATATCGACTCTTGGTTTACCTTCGCGCACGAGCTTGGAACGGGGATAGAGATGGAGGATATAGTTCTAGTCACTGGGTGTCATCGCACAAGATCCTGGACTAATACCGCTTTCAACGAAGTCCAGACGAATGCACGACTATCTCTTGGGGTTGAGGTCGGCGCTTCGGGCGCTAGCGTCAATTGGCGAGTTTCGAACCTCCGGATCCAAGGGGCAGTGCTTGGTCATGGCCCAAACGGCGAGGTGTGTGTGACGGATATTGCAGACCAACGGATACTGAAATGCTCTGACATGTTCCCTTACTAAGGACTTACCTGAGAATCAATGCATATTTATCCGAGGATTTCGGGTCAAACGTATCCTTTTCAGGACAATTACGCGGATCAAAGCAGCAGCGGAACCCAGGCCAGATACACCTGGGGACGACAGCGAGTCGTATAAGGAAGTTGTTCCGATACCCAGTGTTCAAGTTACCGAGGTGAGACGACACCTTTTTGACTTTCTAGTATTCATTTTACGTTCGCAGTACCGGGATCCTCTACATGTACTATTAGAATATATCGCCAAAGTGCGCGCCGTCGATGCATGCTCTGTTTTCACTACGTGACCACGTTAATGCTAACGTGGACGGTGCAGCGTGCGCCACATAATTGCGATTTGGCCCTAGTCCACGATGACGACTTGGATCGAATTCTGCAAGCTGGCGATAAGACTGTGAGCGAGGATCGTATATCAGCATTATTATTGATTCCAACATGCCCATAGTCCCTGGAAACTCTCCAACCAGATGCGGTGGTGGATTACCTCGAAAGGTTGAAACCTGAGATTGGGGTCCTGTCCGGTCAGCGCCCGCCAGCATCGTTATGCTCCGATTTTCATAGTAAACCTGCTCGTACAATAGATCCTTTACCCACCGATGACCAAAGTCCAAGAACAAATACCGTGGCGATACTTTCCGGGCAGCTCAAAAGTTTGGGTGAGCCTCCATACATTTCTCGGCGGTGGTATCGCTTAGCCGGGACGGATCACCACGACAGACCATCCGGCCCCCGTTGCGTTAATTTCCCACTTTCCCACCCCTAGTGACCAGTCTAGGTGAGCTACTTGACCGCCTATTCGTTATAGGTACACTCTGGGGACTCGCGTCCCCACCTGTTCAGAACTGTGAAATAAACGCCTGCGTGATGCCTTTGCGCGTCTTCAAGCTAATGTGTCATTTAGTGGGAATGTCTCAGCTATCACAGAATCTGAAACCTCTATCAATGACATCGTCAAGACAGTTGAACGGTCAGTACCCGGTTCGTAACCGTAGTCGTTTATGCTCACCCAAGTGATTTAGATTTCGTATTCTGGTAATCGGTCGGGTCGGTCACTTTCTGTCGCTTCTGCTCCTTACGTCGGCGTTCATCATCATCAGTCTGGCGTTGGCAAGTCGTCGCTCATTAATTGTGTATTCGGTATCAACAACGCGGTAACAGGCTGTTATACCAGGTCGACCAAAACTAATCGCGTTCTGTTGTAGAGTGTTGCGCACTACAAACCCGGAGAATCGGATATCCAACAAGAATTTGGATCACCGGAAAACCAATATTTCGTTCTACATGATTCCAATGGATTCGAACCCGGGGATCTCTCCAATTTCGAGATTGTACGTACTTTTATCATGCAACGATCACTAGAGCACCTGCCTCTGAAAGACCGGATCCATGGCCTATGGTGCGTATATTTCTCTTGGAGCATACTATTACTTCTCTGATCGTTATCAGGCTCTGCGTCGAGACACCAACAGCCGGCGGCCGGGTGTTCGAGAAAGGAGACGAGTATTTACTCAAATTTGCCCATGATATCCAAAGTGCGTTGTTGACTCCCGTTTCTCTGCATATAAATCCACTAGTGATTATCAACTAGTTCCCGTTGTGCTCGTCTTCACTCAGTACGACCGACTAGTACGGTCAAAGAAGGCCGAATTACAAGAGGAACATGAAAATCTGGACGAAAAAATTCTGCGTGATCAGAGCGAGAAGGACGCTAGGGACGCGTTTAATAAATGTCTACAGTCCCTCCAGCGTACATTGGATCGCATGAACATCCCGATGCCGCATTGTGCCAGAGTTTCAGGTATATTTCATGGGCACGGCACGTCCTGGTATTGACGGCTCGCTAGTTCGCAAGGGCTATCAAGAAAGCCTTTCAGCCCTTGTGGAAGGCACTCGAGACGTCGTGAAGGAACGACTCAGAGGTGATGCTTGGATTATGTGGTCGATTGCCCAACGGGCAAGTCCCTCAGTCAAAATGGAGGCCTGCGTCGCGTAGGTCACATCCAAACTTTTAGGTTCATAAGGTTTATTGACGTCCGCTCTCCTCTGAAAGCAAGGGCATGAGTTGTATGTACCCCAGTTGTCTGTCTCCGCGTTGTATGACGCCATTTCAGCTTATAACCGTCTCCTTCCTGGCGGTATGCCCGGATCCGAGCGGTTGTTACTCCGGGACTGCCTCGAGAAAGTCCACAGAGATATCGTTACTTGTTGGAATTTGAAGGGCGAAGTACTCCGCTTCCGCGATTTCAAGTTACGTCTGCTCGACTCACGTCCTCGTCGTTAGGTTCTCAACAGTAAAGAGTTCGCATACCTGATGCTCCGTCTTTCTCAAGACGTTGAAACTGAGTCCGGTACCTAGTATGTGCTAATTCGGAGTGCAGACCTCCCGATAGGTTTTGATGTTTCTCTCAGCCACTCAAACGTTGATATGATTTCTCAATTTGTGGCCCTCGTCACTGCCGCCTCCCCTCCCACTCAGCCACTCGAGTCGATCCTAGGCCTTACGCCTAACTTTATGCAGTCGTTTTCGACAGCCGATTTGGAAAATACGTGCGCATGCGTGTCTATTCGTGTGATCTGATACTCATTGATGGAGGCAGGTCTTGGTCGCAGCACTTCCTAATGACTTACACCGCAGAGCTCATCTCTGTATTGAGAATGCTCTTCGACACCACGCTCACACCAACCTGGGATGGAGTGCAAGGGGCCTATGGTGCCTACGAACAATCCGGCTCTCGTCAAAACCTCCACGACCGCCTTCTTTCAACCACGACGCGGGGTGGACATGCCCTAACGAAGGGCGACATGGATGGGGTGTTTCGTGGGTTGTTCGCGATGTGATAAAAGATCGAGGTATCTCTTTCGACTTAGTTCCATTGGCATGTCTCTGCTTGAAGTTCCATATGCTGTATTCGAGATGGCCCAGGTTGGTTACTATAGTTGACTGCAGTAAGCATTGATTGTGGGCGGTACGGCGGCTCTGAGTTCGATGCTGACGATTTACGTCCTGCTCCAACACGATATGATTCCGAGTCCAAGCCAAATGTTGTAGTCAGCCTGAGATCGTGCCTACTGCCTGCCAACATTGTGTCGGTTGCGCGACTGTTCTCAAAGTCGTTGAGCTGTCACTTACATGACTTCTGGTTTGGTCACTGGCACGGCGTCACACTGGCAACTTGAAGTTGCAACCGTCCCGTGATTGGAGCCTGTGTCATGAGCGTCTATCGACGTCTAGTCTAGTATGCATCGGGCCTCATGTAGCCGGCCGTCTTGTTTACAGTACAGTACAGTCTGTAACCTCATCGCGATCTCACGTTACAATTACCCCTTCGACATGAGCCGATCTCCCACCCCGAGCGCGATACCCTATACTTTCCCAACAGCAACCCCTTCCCGCACACCCTCCTTCAATTTTCAAGTCATCTTTGGTGCTGCCCTGAATACGTACAAGAAGCAGACCAAGCAAGATCTTGCCACTCATCCTCTTTCCGCACAGCTGCAAGCATGCAACTCTCCCAGTGCTATTCTGAACGTACTTCACGACCAAGTAGACCAGTTCAATCGATCTCGTAGCGGCGATGAGAGGCTTAACAAGTGGCTCAAACCAACTGTCAACGTTCTGTATGCATTTTCTGAGGTGCTTGGCGAAGGTATAGGTCTGGTGAGTATTTTATTGATATGTTGAAAATATTGATTTGATGCCGACTCGGCAGGTATTCTCGCCTGCGAAACTAGTCTTTGCTGGTGTTGGTGTCCTCCTCTTGGTAAATGACTTGGTTTCTCACCTGAAGCGGCCCTCTGTGACATCGATTCTTAGGCAGCTAAGGATGTAGATGCAAGCCAAGATGCCCTTGTTGACATCTTCGAGCACATTGAATATTTCTTCAGACGACTCGAAACTTTTACTGAGGTCCCACAAACACCAGCGATGACGGATATCACGGTGAAGATAATGGTCGAGGTGCTGGATATCCTTGCGATCGCTACAAAGGAAATCAAACAGAGCCGAGCAAGTGAGTTCACCCTTTGCATGACGTTACTCCTGGCTGATATCGATTCAGAAAAATATCTGAGGAAGCTGGCGGGACAGACGGATATCGAAGATAAAGTGAAACGATTGGACAGACTAACTAACGAGCAGGCCAGGATGGCGAATGCGCAGCTCCTGAAGGTCACCCACGGTGTCGACGACAAACTGACAGAGGTCGGAGACGGTGTGAAAGGCATCAAAGGCGAAGTACGGATTGTCGGGGAGAAGGTCAAAGTGGTCGACGATAAGTTGCAAGGGATCATTGATGGTGCGCAAAGTTTTTTCAGCTGGTCACGCCACGATCACGAGCTTTGAGCCGTCTAGATGTCAAGGAGGTAAAAGCGACGGCAATGGGAGCGAGACTTTTTCAGAAAACAGCAGACGTCATAGACGAAGAGAAGCGTTCGTAATCAGTCCCGCCTTAGCTGACGGTTAGGTATCTAACACGACCACAGGCGACCTATTACTAAGGTGGCAATCTCCCCCGGATCCATCGACAAATCACAACCTCGCATGCGATTATCGCCACGAAGGATCAGCCGAGTGGCTCTTTCAAGACAGAGTTTTCGATGAATGGATAGCAGCCGGTTCCTTGTTATGGATCCACGGGAAGCGTACGTCATTTTTACCCGTGACAACAGTATTCTGATGGAACTCCCGGTTTCGCAGCGGGCTCCGGAAAGAGCATCATAAGGTTGGTCCCCCCTCAACTCTTCGCGTTGTGGGAAAACTTCTGATCGGTGAGTAGCTCCGCTATCATCGAAAACATCAAGACCCTCTGCGACGGTGGACTAGCTTCGATGGCTTATTTTTATTTCGATTTCCGCGATGTCGACAAGCAAGCCCGCAGCAACCTACTCTCCTCCCTCCTCATCCAACTCTCTGACCGTTCTAATCCCCGTTTCGACATACTCTCCCGCCTCTACGCAGCACATGACAATGGCGCGCGTCATCCCAATGACAGCGTCTTGATGCAATGTCTAACGGAGATGCTCACTCTTCCGAATCAAGGCCCGACTTATGTCATCTTGGATGCGCTCGACGAATGTCCCAGGACTTCTGGGATCCCATCCGCTCGCAAACAGGTTCTTGACCTCGTAAAGGACCTCGTCGGCCTTCGGTTCCCGGATCTTCATATCTGTGTCACAAGTCGTCCAGAAGTCGACATTGAGGCCGCCCTCGCGCCGCTCGCGTTTCGTCGAGTCTCCCTTCACGACGAGAACGGGCAAATTGCGGATATTGCTCACTATATCAAATCGGTGGCTTACTCTGAATCGGATACGGCAATGGGGAGATGGAGGGCAGCGGATAAAGATCTGGTTATTGCGACGCTCACAGAAAGAGCTGATGGGATGTAAGTGCATTTTCAGAGATCGAATTAGAGTTGCTCATGTTGTTGGCAGGTTCAGATGGGTTTTCTGTCAACTGGAGACGCTACAAAATTGCCTCCCACAGAGCATCCGACGTACCCTTCGGGAGTTGCCCAAATCGTTGGACGAAACATACGAACGGGTGCTGAAGGAAATAGGGAAAGCCAACCAATACGAGGCTCACCGTCTGTTAGAATGTCTCGCTGTGGCGAATCGACCACTTCGTGTGGAGGAGCTCGCGGAAGTTCTGACGCTTGACTTTGACGAAGACGAAGAAGGAATACCAAGATTAAACAAGGATTGGCGAGGGGGGGACCGGCAACAAGCGGTGCTATCTGCGTGCTCCAGCCTGATCATCATTGTCGATGACTTCGACTCCCGCTTCGTGCTGTTTTCGCACTTCTCAGTTCGGGAATTCTTGACCTCCAAACGCCTTTCCGCTTCAAAGGCAGACATTTCCCAGTTTTATATCCCGATTAACCACGCGCACACGACCCTCGCAAGGGCTTGCTTGGGTATCCTACTCCAGCTAGACGACAGCGTCGACAATAATCGTGTCGAAAGTAGCTTTCCCCTTGCCGTATATGCCGCTCAGCACTGGGTGGACCATACCCAGGTTGGGGACGCGTCCTTACAAGTCGAAGACGGGATGCGACGTCTTTTTGACCCGACCGAGCCATATTTTTCAGCGTGGCTCCAGTTGTACGACATCGACAACGAGGACTGGGACATGTTCTCACATCATGACCCAATGGAACCAAGCGTTGCTCCACTGTATTATGCTTCGTTGTGCGGGTTCCTTGACCTCGCCTCACACCTCATCGCCAAGCATCCACATCTTGTAAACGCTACCGGTGGTGCCAATTACAGTCCATTGGGGGCGGCATTGCAAAAACGACACTTCCGGGTGGCCGAACTACTCCACCAGCACGGCGCGGCCGTAGATGTTACAGGCTACGACGATCGGACTCTGCTACAAGACGCATCCGCGAAAGGAGTCGTCGACGTCGTGCGATGGCTACTCGACCATGGCGCAAACGCAAACCCACAACAAGAGGACCTCTCGACTCCCCTCCACTTGGCGGCGATGGATGAAAGCCCAGGAGTTGTTCGGATGCTCCTGGAACGTGGCGCGAGCGTCGACATTGCGAACGAGGACGGTCATACACCATTGCACACGGCATCACAATCCGGTCGCCGCGAAACTGTACAGCTATTACTCCAACATGGGGCAAACATAAGCGCACTCGATGGGAGCTACTCGACGCCGTTGCATCTGGCGTCGCAGCGGGGGCATGCCGAAACCGTGCAGTGCCTAATTACCCATGGAGCAGATGTTCACGCCCGGGACGGGGGCCACTCGACGCCGTTGCATCTGGCGTCGGAGTCGACCGTGGGGTCAGCGAAAACTGTGCAGCATTTACTCGAGCATGGTGCGGACGTAAACGCACGGAACGCGAGCAACTGGACGCCATTGCATCTGGCGGTGAGGAGCGAGTCGGCCGGTGCTGTTCAGCAATTACTTCAGCATGGGCCAGACGTAAACGCACAAGACGAATACCAGTTGACGCCGCTGCATATTGCGTCCTCTTCCGAATGGACGGCCGATATTGTACCGATATTACTCCAGTATGGCGCGGATGTAAACGCAAAGGACAAGCGTCGCTCGACACCATTGCATAAAGCGTCCGGGCGGGACTTGGGGTCGGTCGAAATTGTACGGGTGTTACTCCACTACGGGGCCGATTTTGGTGCAGAAGATGACGATGGCATGACTCCGCTTGACATCGCGTTGTCAGGAGAAGATCACGAGAAAGTCAAGTTATTATCGGACCATCGCCTCGAATGAGCATAGACTGTAATACGCGCTTCTACTCTTCATGTACCTGTACCTGTACCTGTACCTGTCCTTATCATTAGCGTTTGTCCTTGATTTTACCTTAAATGACCCAAAAGTACGCCGTGTCGCCTTGAGTGCCCTCACAATGCCTTCTGCATCTCTCTCGTATTTCACTCGCATCAACAGGAGGAAAACCGTCGTCGTCGTGCGTAGACCCATGTTGCCAAATTTGTGTGCATCGGGACCATATCGCTCTGCGACCCCAGTGGGACTCGGCCCGGGCCGCTGGGTGTAGCGCCAGTGTAGCGCCGCTGCCCGATGCCAGGCCGCGCGACAAATTGGATTGGCTCTATGAGAGTGAGAGCGAGTTGGCGGGGCGGATATTGGGGCTTGGCCGACTGGGATTATATAGTACGGCCTGGTAAGCTTTCACCCTGGATCATCGTATACCGCAGTCGGAGGGCGATTCAAGCAACGCGCAGGAGGTGCAGCGCGCGCTCACGGAAAAGCAAACCATATTCGACGTCGCGATCCCCGCGTCGGACACCTCGCGCGTCGCCGCGTTAAACCTCACACAGACTCTCTGTCTGCCGTAACGAGAATAGTCAGTCAAGAACCGATACATGGGAGAGCCTTTATCATGTCGAACAGCAAATGAAGTATGACAGAGAATACGCGGCTTAGCTCACATGGCTTCTCATAAAGAAAAACGTGCATAGTCAAACGCCAAGGTGCTCTAATTCACAACGAGCTGACGAAGAGCCTTACGCGGGGGGCATGATCTGGTCTCGATGCTGATCGCCCGCCTGCAGACTCGATCGTGCGCGGGAGAACGTTCCGGGAGATCACATCCAGATGACAGTGATAGAGATCCGGTACCCGGACGTGTACGAGATCACGGGTGGTGTTCATGACTCACGGGCAGATGATAAAGGAGGTCGCGAACACAATCGGCGAGGACATAGTCGTCATTTAGACGCTGCCGAACCTGGTCGGGAGCGTGCGGAAGCTGAAGCCCGAACCCGTCGATTTGGAGGTCCCGACGGATCTGCGTTCATGGGCAGGTACTTCATGGGTGGCGCGGATGCGGCCTACTCAATTATATCCCTTGAACGACATGAAGACGAGGCAACTGCGGTGAATGGGCGCGAAGGCGATGGACGACACTGTGGCTGATGATTCCGGAACCTGCGCCGTGGCTCAGATAGTGGCTCGGGCACGCCGTCCGCAAACTAGGTTTTAGACGATGACGGGCGATACGGTGTGTTTTGATAATAGATGGAAGCCGATTTGATATTGCGGAGAGTCAGGCCCCCACTGGCATGAGAACTTTGAGAAGCTTTCGACCAAGTTTTCGACGGCTCTGGGATTTGTGAAGATTGGAGGATTGGACTATTTGGAGCACCCAGCCTGGACAATGCCAGCGCTAAAAAAACTGAGAGATGAGGCCGATAAGGTGAGAAAGAGAGTAGTAACCTAGTACAGGTTTAGTAGGATCACATCGATCCAGCCTGAGTGGTAGCACCACGGCGGCGTAGCCCGAGAATGGTTCTATTACCTTATTTGGATAATGTTTCTCTCAGCGAAACATACTGTATTCGCGATGTTCAGTACTACAGTACAGTAACGTGACAACAACAATGCTCAGGCTATTAGAGGTCGAGTAATGGGGTTTTCCCCGACACCCCCCCCCCCCCCCCCTCAATGGCCCTATCAACCACACACTATCACTATGACACTTTTCGCGAGGAACTCGCGAAAGCGTATCCTGGTTTCGGCCATGCCTTATGGGAGCCGGATCCAGGAGAAGACCCTCCTGTTGAGGTTGGTGACGTCGGTTTCATTCGCGAAGGCCAATTCCATCGCCTATTCAATGCTCTGCTCCCGGAAGACCATGAGTCTCACGAAAGATTCGGTGTACCGGAGAATCATGAACCCCTTCGGCCCATAGTGACAAATCATATCAATCGTAGAGCCCTCTCACCCAACACGTTCTATTCTTCTGGGGTCACCGTGTTATCTGGTGGATTTGGGGTACTCGCCGCAACGTAATCGACTATACACATTGTAGAATATGCCGCATCACTGACGTTTCCCCAGGACAATCGGCTCTGCGGACGTCTCGTTTTCATGCACAAGGAAGCAAGGCGCCATATTATCCCTTCCGGTGACCGCTCAGTGCGAGGACACCCTCACTCGGGATCATTTCCGCGAATGGATCATCGAGCATATCGAGTCCTGGTTTGCCTTCACACAAAGGCTTAGACTGGGAGTAGAGATGGAAGACATAGTTCTAGTCACTGGGTGTCACCGCACAAGATCTTGGTCTAATATTACTTTTAACGAGGTTCAGGCTGATGCACAGTTTTCGCTTGGAGTCGAAGTCGCTGGTACTCTGGGCGCGAGCGTCAATTGGCGAGCTTCGAGCCTCCGCATCCAAGGGGCGGTGCTGAGTCAGGGACCAAGCGGTGAGGTATGTGTTACAGATTGCAAGGGCTAACGGGTACTGAAGAGCTCTGACGTTTTCCCATAGAACTTACCTGAGAATCAATGCATCTTTATCAGAGGATTTCGGATGAAACGTATTTTTTTCGGGACAATCCCAAGGATCAGAGGAGCAGCGGAACCCAAGCCAGATCCACGTGGCAACAACTCGGACTGCGAGCCGGACAAGGAAGTGGTCTCGATACCCAGTGATACCAAGGTGAGATTACTCTTTTTAACATTCTAGTCCTCATATATGCGTTCCAAGTACCGGGATCCTCTGCACATACTATTAGAATATATTGCGAAAGTGAGTGCCGAGGTTCCGTGCCATGTCTTCACTACACAACCGCGTTAATTCTAACGTAAACGGTGCAGCTGGCGCCATTTTGCGATATGGCCTTGGTTCACGATGACCCCTGGAACGAATTCTGGGAATCGGCGATAGTAATGTGAGTAAGGATCATGCATAAGCGTTATTATTGATTATGTCATGTCGACAGTCTCTAGAAAACCTTCAACCAGATGTGGTGATGGATTACCTCGAAAGGTCGAAGCCCGAGATCGAGTCTGTGTCCCGTGAGCACTCGCCAGTGTCATGATACTCTCCTACTTTCATAGTAAACGCTCTTGCGCAAAAGATTATTTGCCCGTCAATGATACAATCCCAAGAACAGATACGGAGCACATAACTGTGGCGATGCTTTTAGCACAGCTCAATGGTTTGGGTGCGCCTTCATACGGCGTATCTTGGTGATAGTATCGCTTAGCCGATTCGACAGACCATCCGTCCTCCGTTTCGTTTCTTCCCCACATCTCTGTCGGCATAACGAATAAACAAACAATTAATGAAAGTGCGCAAGTGTGTTCAGCAGGTCACCACCTTCATCGCTAATTTTTACCCTCAAGATGCCACGGAACAACTGGCCTTGGCAAAAGCAACGCAAATGAAATCCCTCACTCAAGCGATTCAGCAAATGGTGAAGAACAGAGAAGACATGAACCGTTCGTAATCAATCCTCTCTTCGCTGAGCCGTCGAGTATCTAACGCGATCGAAGTGACCCAATTACGAGCTAGCCTTAGAAAATGGCAATCTCCACCGGATCCATCCACAAATCACAACATCGCTTGTTGTCGGCAACACGAAGGAACGGCAACGTGGCTCTTTCAAGGCTCCTTACACACTCAATGGAAGGTGACTGGTTCCCTACTGTGGATCCACGGGAAACGTACGTCTTTTTACCCTTCATGACGTCAGTGAGCTGATGAATAACCCGTTTTCCAGCGGGATCTGGGAAGAGCGTGTTATGGTTCGTCACTCCTTAGTTCTGGCAATATAGGAAGACTTACGGTCGTCGAGTAGCTCCGCAATAATCAACGACATCAGTGCCCTGTGTGAAGCAGGAGTAGCTTCCTTAGGATATTTTTATTTCGACATGCGCAATCTCGACAAGATATCCTGCCGCAGCCTGCTCTCCTCACTTCTTACTCAACTCACTTCTCGTTCCGATCCTTTTTGCGACATACTGTCCCGCCTATACAAGGCACACGATGAAGGCGCGCGTCAGCCCAGTGACAGAGCTTTGACACAATGCCTAAAGGAAATGCTCGCTCTTCCAGGTCAAGCCCCAGTGTATCTCGTCATAGATGCTCTTGACGAATGCCCCAACGAAGGTGGCCTTCCATCTGCCCGCAAACAGGTGCTTAATCTCATAGAGGACCTCGTCGACCTTTATCTTCCCAGACTTCATTTGTGTGTCACTTCTCGTCCAGAGTTCGACATCAAGACTTCCCTTTTGCCACTCGCGTCTCACAATATTTCCCTTCATGATCAAAGCGGACAACAGCATGATATCGCTAAGTACGTCCGAGCTGTCGTAGTCGTCTACGCAAGTAGACGTATGAGGAGATGGAGGGACGATGAAAAGGAACTTATTATCGAGACACTCTCGGAAAAAGCCGATGGAATGTAAGAGCCTTTAAGGATGTTAGCGAGACTTGCTCATATCATTAAACAGCTTCAGATGGGCCTTCTGCCAGCTCGAAGCGTTGCGACATTGTCTCCCACCTAACATCCGGCGTGCCCTCGCAGATTTGCCCCAATCATTGGACGAGACATACGCGCGCGTATTGAAGGAAATAGGGGGGGTCAACTGGTCTCAGGCTCGTCGTCTGTTTCAATGTCTCGCCGTGGCGAGTCGGCCACTTCGTGTCGAAGAGCTTGCGGAGTTTATCGCACTCGATTTTGACGGGGCTGGAGGAAGATTACCGTCGCTGAACAAGAACTGGCGGTGGAATGACAAAGAAAGAGCTATCCTGTCTGCGTGCTCCAGCTTGATCGTCATAGCCCTTATCGACGGTTCCCGCGTCGTACAATTCGCTCATTTTTCGGTGAAGGAGTTTTTGACCTCGGACCGCCTTGCCAGCTCACCTGAAGATGTTTCATTCTTTCATATATCTCTTCCCCCAGCTCACACGACAATCGCCCAGGCTTGTTTGGGAATTCTGCTTCAGTTGGACGACGAGCTTAACAGTTACTCCCCTCTGGCTAATTATGCTGCAAGCCACTGGGTAGACCATGCCCAGTTCGGGGATGTGTCGTTCCGTGTAAAAGATGGGGTGCAACGCCTTTTCGACCCATCCAAACCACATTTCGCGGCTTGGCTCCAGTTGCACGATGTCGATAACGGCTGGGACCAGTTCAAACATTATAGCATAACGGAACCTCGCGGGACTCCCCTCTACTACGCTTCGCTGTGCGGGTTCCGTGACCTGGCTTCCGACCTCATTGCCGAGCATCCACAGTATGTTAATACTAGGGGTGGTCTCAATCGCAGTTCACTGGTGGCAGCATTGCACAAGCGACACTTCGACATCGCAGAACTACTCTTCCAACACGGTGCAGCTCTGGACGTTAGGGGGTATGAACGTCAGACCCCATTGCATGCCGCATCCGCAGATGGACTTGCTGACGTCGTGAAATGGCTACTCAGCCATGGCGCGGACGCGAATTCAGTACAAGATGGCCTCTCGACTCCACTTAATATGGCAGCAGCGAATGGGCACCTAGAAGTTATTCGGACGCTGCTGGAGCACGGCGTAGACCTCAACGCTGCAAACGACGATGACCACACCCCTTTGCACCTGGCATCAGAAAACGGTCACTACAAAACTGCGCGTCTATTGCTCGAGCGCGGGGCAAGTATATACGCAAGGGACTGGAACCAATCGACGCCGTTACATCTGGCGTCGTTCGGGTCATGGGCCAAAACCGTGCAGCTATTAATCCATTTTGGGGCGGATGTACGCGCACAGAACAATAGCCGCTTGACGCCGTTGCATTTTGCGTCGTCTGGAGGGCAGACCGAAACCGTGCTGCTACTTATCCAGCATGGAGCGGACGTTAACGCACGGGACGAGAGCCACTCGACACCGCTGCATCTCGCGTCGTCCGCGGGGTCGGCCGAAATCGTACAGCTACTAATCGAGTATGGGGCGGATGTGGATTCGAAGGATAATGCGGGCCAGACTCCATTCCAAGTTGAGCTGTCGGGAAGACATCCCAATCAAAAGATCGTTGCGAAGTGGCTTGAGTCGCCTTCGAGAACCCCTTCGCCTCAGCAAGGGATGGCACCCGAGCCGTCCATGTCCAAGCAGTACTCATTTGCGGCACTTCCTGGAGATGCAGTAAAAAAACGCCCCCGTCGACGCTCTGACGAGATCGAGCGGATCTATAATTGCTCTTGGACGGGCTGTACTAAGAGCTATGGTACCCTCAATCACCTCAACGCACACATAGTTATGGAACGCCATGGGAGTAAGCGAACATCTGCTGGTGCGTTTTAGAACTTCGTTTACCACCAAACCTGGACGTCCAATTTACGACATGTCGACCAGAATTTCAGGAGCTCAGAAAGCAACAGCGCAAGGCCAATAAGGGACGAAACAGAACGCTTGGCACGGCCAGATTCGTCTGCTCGTCCCCGTGGTCACTCCACCCTGAGCCGATCTTCCGATGGAGAAACGACAAATGAAGGGCTCGAATGGCGAGTGCAGAGGTCCTAAGGGTTACCGTCGATGAGAAAGTGGGGAGCGGACAGAGGGTGCGCATATTGCTCTGGCACTCGCTGTTTCCTCCTACCCCCTGGTATGATAGCGATTCGAAGAAGGGTGTTTTGTTAGGAAGTTGTACAGTATCTCGGTTCATACATAAGCGGAAATACATTATCTTAAGTGGCTCCACCATGGTCGAGAACAAAAAACGAAAACACTAGCGGACGGGCCAACCTTGGCGGCATATTTCTATTTCGACTCCGTGACGCCAGAAAGCAGGAAATCCGCGGTCAACTCTCCTCACTCCTCGTCCAGCTGTTCGACCAATTCGACTCAAAAGTGATGGCTCGCAGCAAGCTACCGAGGACACAGTTGTGTCTGGATGTCATTGTTGGCCACCAGGGACGGCGCAAGAGTTACTCCCTCGATAGAGTAAGCGGACGTGTAAACACAACTTGGTTGCTGTCGCCTTGGAATATGTCTTAGAGCTGAGGAAGAACATGTCGAATTGTCGCAGAGCTGGATGAGGAGAGACGATGGCATTTGCGGATATCCCGTTTTGTGGCATATTTCGAGTCGAAACAGAAATATACCATCAACGCTGACCCGGTTGTACGTGTTCGTAACCCGTCTTCTTCGATGGTCGTGGAGCTATCAACAACATAAACTCTCCGGGTGTAAAACAGTTGTGTGGGACCAATGCACAAACGATTACTATTTCGTGGACCCGCCTAGGTCAAAGTCTGTTGAAGACGCAAAAGATGGGGAAAGAAAACGCACAGTTTACAGGGAGACCCAGACCAACGGACAGTTCTTCTATCTAGCCAACGCACCGCCTCGAACGAAGCAGGCTATAGTGCCATCGCAGTGGATACCGCAAGCAAGATTGTGACAGGTGGAAGGGTTGGAAGGGAGACCCTTTTTTAGGGATCGCTTCGCGCACGACCTGTAAAGGAGTTTATGCGTTCATGACCCACATGTGGGTACTAGTAAGTAGCGACTCACCCAGGAAGTTCCCTCTCAACTTCAAGCCAGATGAACACAAAGGGATGGTTACGCACCATCGCTGCTCAGCCTCACGGTACTATTGACACCCTGGGTACGACCTCCCCAACCGTCTCCAAGCTTTCCCTAACACACCGTGTGACTTGCTGGATTGCATTGTGTCACCAAACAGGCGCAAAGATGAAGGGTTCAGGACTCACTAGCAGAGCTTGATCCCGAATGTGGGGCTCAGAGTATATCAGACTCGCGACACAAATGAGGGAATTGTTACTACGTACAGGGGCTCGAGCTCAGAGCCCTTCCTTATACTCATGAGCCTTATCTGCGTGCGGAGAGTGTATGGTAGAGAGAAGAAGAAGTCCGCAGGATCGCGTGGATGAAGCCGATATCGAGTCTGAGGAGAACGAGCAAGGGAGCGAATCAATGAGGCAAAATATAGTAACCCTTATCAGTCATAAATTATTTCATTTGTAAGGAACCGGCGCTTTCAAGTTGAGGCCTTTAAAATTCAACGACAACGGTGAAGCGACGGACGTCACGGTTACTAGGCCGTAACATAGCTGAAGGTATTGTACTGTACTTCATTTTGGAGCATGCAGCTTCTTTCAGCGGGCTGCCAATGACGTGCAACCATAGTGTAAAGCGTATTCATAATACAAGGCGTTGCATTCGAGGCTTGTCCCACGTTGACGTCTGAATCAAGTCGTGTCTCCGAAGAATACAAATGGATTTCAAAAAAAAAAAAAGAATGCCGCAACACCCTTAAATACCTTCAAGTTGTTGGTGTGCCAACTCATCATCTATCAGGATTTCCCCGGATCAATTGGTCCCTCAATGGCATACCACTACGACACTTATCGTGAGGAACTCGGAAAAGCGTATCCTGGTTTTGGCCACGCCCTGTGGGAGCCGGACCCAGGAGAACAGAGCCCTCCTGTTGGGGTCGGCGACGTCGGTTTCATTCGCGAAGGCAGATTTCACCGCCTATTCAATGCTCTACTCCCGGCTGACGATCCATCCCATGAAATTTTCGGTGTACCGGCGGACCATGAACCACTTCGACTCAGCATGCCAAACCATATCAATCGTGGGGCCCTCGCACCCAACGCGTTCTACTCTCATGGGGTCACCATGATATCCGGTGGATTCGGGGTACTCGCCGCAACGTAATCAATCTGCACATCGTAAGTTTTGCCGCATCATTGACGTCTCCCCAGGACAATGGGCTCTGCGGAAGTTTCGTTCTCGTGCACAAGGAAGCGTGGCGCCGTACTGTCCTTCCCCGTGGTTGCACGGCGTGAGGACACTGTTAGTCAGGATCACTTCCGCAAATGGATTATCAGGTATATCGACTCGTGGCTTGCCTTCACGCGAATGCATGGACTAGGGATAGAGATGGAAGACATAATTTTAGTCACCGGGTGTCATCACACACGCTCTTGGACCAATATCGCTTTCAATGAGGTTCAGGCGGGTGCACAGTTATCTCTCAAGGTTGATGTCGCCGATGCTGTGGGCGCTAACGTCAATTGGGGAGTTTCGAACGTCCGTATTCACGGGACGGTGCACAATCAAGGCCCAAGCGGTGAGGTATGTGGCGCGCAGATCACAGTTGCCCGTGGATACTGAAATGTTCTGATGTGTTCCATTAGAACTTACCTGAGAACCAATGCATATTTGTCCGAGGATTTCGTGTCAAACGTACCCTCAAAATATTTCCGAGGGTAAAAGGAGCAGCGGGACCTACTCCAGACCCAAGCGGGAGCGACGACGAGCCGGAGACGGAAGTCGTGTCGATACCCAGTTTTACCAAGGTAAGATTACTTTCTTTGACTCACGGTCACTCACCTAGTGGCTCTCACCTAAGCTTTCAAAGCACCGGGATCCCCTACACGTTTTATTAGAATATATCGCTGAAGTGCATATCTCACTACTCGAACTCTCTTGGTTCTAACGTGGACGTTGCAGCGGGCGCCACATTGTGATTTGGTCCTGGTTCACGACGACGACTTGGAACGAATTCTTGGAGCCGGCGATGGGACTGTGAGTAGCGGTCATGTATGAGCGTTGTGATCGATTCCTTCATTTCATGTAGTCCCTAGATACCCTCCAACCCGTAGAGGTGACGAGTTACCTCCAAAGCTCGAAGGTCGAGGTCGAGGTCGCAGTCATACCAGGTATGCACCCGTCAGTATATGATCTTCTCCGATTCTCATAGTAAAGGCACAAAGGTCCTTTTCCCGCCAACGAGGAAAGTTCGAGAGCAGATGCAAAACACAGGACGGTGGCGATGCTTTCTGAGCAGCTCAAAAGTCTGGGTGGGCCTTGATGCATTTCTCGGCGGTGGCATCGCTCAGACGAATCACTATGATAGACCATCCTTCCTCCGACCTCCCATCGAGTGTCCAATCTTTGGACGAGAAATACAAGCGCATATTGAAGGAAATAGGGGAGGGTAAACGATCTCAAGCCCACCGTCTTTTACAATGTCTCGTGGTGGCGATTCGGCCACTTCGTGTCGAAGAGCTTGCAGAGGTTCTCGCGCTCGACTTTGACGGGGCTCAAGAGGGCATACCAGAACTGAACAGGGACTGGCGATGCGATGACCCAGCTCAAGGCGTCCTGTCAATGTGCTCCGGCTTGATCGACATCGACTATGACCACATTTTCCCTGCCCGCGTCGTACAATTCGCTCATCTTTCGGTGAAGGAGTTCTTGACTTCGGATCGCCTTGCCGCCTCACATGAAGATGTCTCATGCTTTCACGTCTCTCTTCTGTCAGCCCACACGACCATCGCCCAGGCTTGTTTGGGAATCCTTCTCCAGTCGGGGAACGGTGTTAATAACGAACTGGTTGAAAGTCGCCCCCCTCTTGCTGAATATGCTGCACAGCACTGGGTAGACCATGCCCAGTTCGAGAATGTAGCGTCCCGCGTACAAGACGGGATGCGACGCCTTTTCGACCCAGCCAGACCACATTTCACCGCGTGGCTTCGGTTGTGCGACATCGACGAGGAGTGGGACCTGTTCAGAGGTTACGGTCAAAGGGAGACTCGCGCAACCCCCCTTTACTACGCTTCCTTGTTCGGGTTCCATGACTTGGCAGCCCACCTCGTCGCCGGGAATCCGCAGTACGTTAATACTATAGGCGGTCTTAATCATAGCCCACTGGCGGCGGCATTGCACAAGCGACACTTCCGGGTTGCAGAACTACTCTACGAGCACGGTGCAGCTATGGACGTCAGGGGCTCTGAACTTCAGACGCCATTGCATGCTGCATCTCTAGAAGGACTTATTGACGTCGTGGAATGGCTACTTTCCCATGGCGCGGATGCAAACTCAGCGGATGGACTCTCCGGGTCGACACCACTTCATTGGGCAGCGGCGAATAGGCACCTAGAAGTCGTTCGGATGCTGCTGGAACACGGCGCAAATGTGAACGCTTCGAACAAAGACGGCCATAATCCGTTGCACTTGGCATCAAAATTCGGTCACCTCGAAATCGTGCGCCTTTTGCTCGAGCGTGGGGCGGACGTGAACGCAAAGGACTTCCGCTACTTGACACCCTTGCATATTGCCTCGTTCGGGAAGGCCGAACATCTGGAACGACAAATCTCGAGTTTGGCGGATGTTAACGTATGGGACGACAGCCTCTCGACGACACCACTGCATCCCGCGTCGTCCGGGGGGCAGGCCGAAATTGTGCGGCTGTTAATCCAGTGCGGGGCGGATGTTAACGCACAGAGCGAGAGTCACTCGACGCCGTTGCATCTTGCGTCGTCTGGAGGGCAAACCGACACTGTACGACTACTAATCGACCATGGAGTGGACGTCAACGCACGGGACAGGAGCCACTCGACGCCGTTGCATCTCGCGTCATCCGCGGGGTCAGTCGAAACTGTGCGGCTACTAATCGATCGCGGGGCGGATGTAGATCCAAAGGATGACGAGGGCCAGACCCCGTACCAGGTCGCACTGTCGGGAAGACACCCAAGTCACCGTGACAGGGTGATTGTACAGTTGTTGTCAGACCATCGCCCCAAATGATTATAGAATATAACCACAACTTCTCCTTTCTTTGTTTCGTGTATGTTTCAACGAAATTTCCCTCATGCATAAAAGATATGAGCTGCTGTTGTTCTTGAACTTGAAGGGTATTCACAATATTGTCTATGGAAGGGAGGGAGTGTCACTTCGTGCCAACCCTAACTCACTGAGTCTGTGTGGCTTTTGTTGTCCTAGCCAGGTTAGCCTGTGGGTTACGCTAGATCATCAGACACTGACGACACGATCCCGTTCTTTCATGCAAAACAGGGAAAATGTAGTGACTAGTACTAGTTTTTCACGATTCAGTGAGATAAAGTGTGCCTGCACGTATCGCATGACCACCTTGTCACCCGGCCACACTGGCATGATCACCTTGGATGGTCATTTCATACGCCAGGTGCCAGGTCAAAACTTCTGCAGACCATACACACGAACAGAGTGAATCCAGTTATCTAATATCGAAAGTTCCGACCTCCCACTTCAGAAAGCAAGTAAGATTTGCATCGACACAGTCAACACATATCACCTGTGTGCCTGCACTTACCATATGATTGATTAGATAACAGGAAACGCCTGAATGCTCGTGTTCTATTCCGTTCACCGGACTTCCTGCGGGGCCTTCAGGCTTCATGGCACACTATGATACGTTCCGTGTTCAACTAGCAATCGCGCATCCTGCTTATGGCCACGCCCTGTGGGAGCCGGATCCGGGAGAACAGTACCCTCCTGTTGAGGTTGGTGACGTCGGTTTCATTCGCCACGGCAAATTCCACCGCCTCTTCAATGTCCTGCTCCCGGAAACCCATCCGTCCCATGAAATATTCGGTGTACCAGAGCACCACGAAACACTTCAACCCAGCGTGTCAAATCACATTGACCGCGGGACCCTCCGGCCTAACAATCTCTGCTCGCATGGGGTCACCGTGACATCTGGTGGGTTAGAGGTTCACGCCGCAGGGTAATTAGATCGCACAGTCCAATTTTTGCTGGAACCCCTGACATTTCTTCAGGCCCCCAGTCCCGGGCTCTACGGAAGTCTCGTTTTCGTGCAGAAGGAAGCCTGGTGCCGCGTTGTCCCTTCCAGTAGCGGCTCAGCGTGAGGACACTCTCGCCCAGGATCATTTCCGCACATGGATAACTGAGCATATCGACTCTTGGTTCGCCTTTTCGCAACGACACAGACTGGGGATAGAGACGGAAGACATAGTTTTAGTCACTGGGTGTCACCGCACGAGATCTTGGTCTAATATTGCTTTCAACGAGAGTCGGGCTGATGCACACGCATCCTTTGGGGTTCAGGTCCCTGGAGTCCTTGGAACTTCCGTTAATTGGCAAGTTTTGCACCAACACACCCGAGGAGCGGTGCTAAGTCATGGGCCAAGCGGTGACGTATGAGGCGCACAGCTTGAAATCGCCGATGGACTACTGAAAAGTCCCAACTTGCATTAGGACCTACCCGAGAATCAGTGCATATTTATACGGGGATTTCGTGTCAAACGTACCTTCAAAAGATTTCCGAGGGTAAGAGGAGCAGCGGAACCTACTCCAGACCCAAGCGGGAATGACGACGAGCCCGAGACGGAAGTCGTGTCGATACCCAGTTTTACCGAGGTAAGACTCGGATTACTTACTCTCTTCGAATTCCTAGCTCTCACATAAGCTTTCAAGTACCAGGATCCTCTGCACGTATTACTGAAATATATCGCCGGAGTGAATATTTCGCTACGCGAACTCCCTTCTCCCTTGACTCTAACTGCCATCGACGTTACCGCGGGCGCCACATTGTGATTTGGTCTTAGTTCACGACGACGACTTAGAACGAATTGTAGGAGACAGCCAGAGGACTGTGAGTCAGGATCTTGCTTACGCATCGCCATTGGTTGCTTCATGTCCATAGTCCTTGGAAAAACCAGACGTGTTGATGGATTACCTCGAGAGGTCTCAGCTTGAGATCATGGTTACGTCTGGTGAGTTTCGTGACATCCATAGAAAACACAAACACAAGGTTCTTTGCTGTTCAACAATCACCTACTATATATTAAAGAGAAATGTTTGTCTTCGGAGTGAGTGGAGAATGAACGCTACTCAATGTGCCCTTGCGTCTCTATTTGGCAAGGCAACGTTTTTCAAAATTGCTCTGCGTCCGTTCACCTCGGCACGCTCGCACATGTCGTCAACTTTGGGCTCTCGGCGAAACTGTTTTCTTTGCTTGCATACCCTTTTCTCAACGGTGTTTTGCCACATCGGACTCGGCGTTTGGATCGGTATTTAAAATGTCCCCGTGATCTGCATAGGGAAGATTTGTATCACCTGACGTTCTTGCTGCACCGGTCACCTGATAACCAATTGACCATTTGACCCACCACAACCAACTGTCAGCTCATTACAAATTGGTCCTGGTGATTTGGGCATGTGTGTGAACTTGCGAGACGTCATTCAAGCGCATCGGTAGGGAACGTCACGGGTTTGTAAACCCGCACGGGTACCCGGGTATGGGTTTGACGGGTACGGGTACGGGTACGTCATCGAGTACCCGTTCAGAACCCGCACCCGTAGGACGGGTTTGGCGGGTTTTTTTGGATACATTACAACCTTTATTTTGGACGTAGACACACAGTTATACATGAATATACTAGTTACTACTACTGATCCTCATGAAAATTCCCGTCGTAGAGCTCGCCGTCGCGTCCGGGTCGTCGAGTCGCGCTGCCGTCGTCGACACGTCTTGGTGGTGTCGCTATCGTCGTCTTCGTCGTCTTCGTCCGAGTCGTTGTCGTCGTTATCGGTGTCGACCTCGTCTTGCTGTTGTCGATGGCAGGGCCCTGGCAGCGGCGGTGGCGGTGGTGGTGGCGGTTGGTGGCCGTCCGCCAAGTCAGCATGTGACTTGTCGCCTCGTCGTTGTCGATATCGCCTTGTCATGTCGTCGCTATCGCTGTTGTCTTTGTAGTTGTCGTCGTAGACATTGTCTTGCCGTTGTCGATGGCAGGGCCTGGCGGCGGTGGTGGCGGTTGGTCGTGACAATCGATAAGGTGACTAAGCAAGGCTTGTTCAGCATCTGGTAACGAATCAACGGCAAACCCCGCCTGCGCCGCATACGCTGCCAACCACGACAACCCACAACGCCCACGACAATCACTTTGCCAGCCCCGAGCCGAACGTACCAACCACCGGCGCCATACCAACGCAAGTCCAAATGCAACGCCTGCGGCACCCCAACAACAACAACGACTTGCGGCAGGACTCGGAGCGACGGCGAGGCAGCGCTCGGCTGCATTGCCGCTGCAACTCCGAGCGACTCGACGACAACAACGACGACAACTGCAGCGACAACTTGAACGGCGACGACGCAGCGACGACAGCAACGACGGCAGCAACGACAGCGACGACGGCAGCAACAACGGCGACGACGCAGCGACGACGGCAGCGATCTTCAAGTCGATGGCGACAACGGCGACAACTGCAGCAGCGACGGCGACGACGACGACGACGACGACGACGACGACGACGACGACGACGACGACGACGACGACGACGACACGACGACACGGCAGACGGCGATGGTGACGCAACGACGGCAGAGGGAGATGACGACGCCGCGGGACTCATAGTTATCTTACAGTAGTACTTTGTATACTAGTAGTAGTGCAGCATTCATATTATTCTGACCCGCAGTGCCAACCCGCCAACCCGTACAACCCGCAAGTACCCATACCCGTAGCGACTGGTACCCATACCCGTGACCCCGGGTACGGGTTTCACGCGGGTGCGGGACGGGTAAGGCCCGAGTTACCCACGGGTTACCCGTGATGGGCACTACGCATCGGGCGGCGACCCTATACCATCTGTGATCGCTGGGGAACACATCTAAGATGAGCAGGTTTGGGGGTGTGAGGCGTCGCAAGGCGTCGCGCAGGTCCCCGCGGAGCGCGAGCTTTCGTATATAGGTCTGCGGGAATCGCGGACGCGTCGGTGTCGAAGGGTGAAAGCCGCGCGCGAGTGCGGGGAGGTCGGGAGAGGCTACACAGAGCCTGCGAGTCGGGTGGTTGCAAGTGATCGGAAACAGTCGCACACACTTCGGCGCGGCGCTAAACTTCGTAGAGATGGCCCCCTGGGTCGGGAACATGTCGAGTTCGAGTTGCTAAGGCCGCGCGCGAGTGCGGCGCGCTGGGGAACGCAAGGGGTGTGCCTCACTGAGCTCCAAAGTCTGAAGTCTAAAGGGGGGGAGTCTACTATTACTCGACTTTGTTGTAGTTGTAATTACACGAAGTATATACCAGGGAATGTGGGCTAAGGTATAGGAAAGTGTCCGGAATGAGTGGGAACACGAGTGGGAACTTGAGAAGCTGAGCGCGCACAGCCTGACAGCGGCGCGGGAATGCGGTGCTTAGAAAGCGTACAGAGTGCGGGTGAGTGCAGAGAAGTGTGGGCAAGTGCAGGGAAGGAGTGAGTGTGGGGGGCATCTATAATAAGGTGACTTCTCATGAATTAAACATAGACATAAAGTGCGACAATAGAAGTGAGGAGGGCCCGAAGGGCCCTCCGAATTTCTAGTCAAATTCCAACAGATACCGAACACGTGAGGGTGGGAATGCTTTCTAAGCAGCTCAAAAGCCAGGGTAAGTCATCATTGCATCATGTAGGGCACTGGCGCTTATCCAGGACGAAACATTGCGACAGACCGCCTGTCCTCCAAGTCGTTCCTTTCCCACGTCCCTGTTGACGCGACGAAGAGAGACCAGAGTGCCCAAGTCACGGTTGATGTGCCTAGTTCTCCATCTGCGTGAGTTACTTGACCGTACTCCTTCGGTATAATTGATTCATGGTACACTTGTAGACTCTCGGGCGACGAAAAAACGTGCTGCCTCTCTTATACCCGGGTTCCCACCTTCACCCTCACAACTAACTTACCCTATGTGCGGCGACGAGAGTGCACGGTCTCTAAAAACTACTTCGCCTCCGCAAGGGGCGGGATACGACCCTCGCCTTCATCCGTCCTCTCATCATGACACTCGCCCCACCATGGGCCAATCTTCCGTAGATCGTTCGATGCCCCAGACCATTTTGATGCTACCTTTTTTTGTTTTTTATTGCTCTTTCTTGAATTAGGTTTACATACCGGAGCAGCATCGGGCTAAGCACAAATTAAATGGTCAGGTCGTAGCCAGTAGAACGATCGCTTTGTACGTACACTACAGACCCTAGATAACAACCCAACGCCCTTCTACTTAGGGGGAGAATGCTTCGGCTATGTTGGTGGTGGGAACCAGATGGGAAAGCAGACAAGTGGGGCCGGCGCCGATAGTTTGAACAAAATAAAGTAAAGATTACAAACCGCATCCACCACCATGCGCAGTTTTTCCTACACCAACTTTCCTACACCAACCAGTAACGCACGGGACGCCAGACGGGGAACCACTCGACGCCGCTGCATCTCGCATCGTCCGCGGTGTCAGAACTGTGCGGCTATTAATCGATCGCGGGGTGGATGTAGACATGAGGGCCAGACTCCGTACTGTACCAGGTTGCACAACTTACCTTGACACCCGCTGGCCGGTCCTCATTAGGCCTCATTACTGTTATTTTATTATTTTATTTTACCGTACAGTGTAACTTGTCTGTACAAAACTTGTCTGTAAAAAATTTCTGCGCCATCATGCATCATCATCGGGCCCTCTGCCCTCCGAGCTCTAGTAGCCTCCGAGCCCAGAAGGTTCCATTACCGTACTGTACTTTACAGCACTGCCTGCAGCTGCGGAAATAGTATCTGATGGGCTGTGTCTCGGGGTAAGGTGACAACAACCTTGTTGGTGCGCTAAATACTAGTCGTCTAGTAGTCCCACTGGCAGACGCATCTTGCCCCTCCTCAATGGCATACCACCACTACGACACCTTTCGCGAGGAACTCTTGAAAGCGTATCCTGCTTTCGGCCACGCCTTGTGGGAGCCGAATCCGGGAGAATACCCTCCCGTTGAGGTTGGCGACGTCGGTTTCGTTCGCCAAGGCAAATTCCACCGCCTATTCAATGCTCTGTACTTGGAAGACCATCCATCCAATCAAAGATTCGGTGTACCCGAGGACCACGAACAACTTCAGCCCATACCAAATCATATAGATCGTGGGACCCTCAACCCCAACACTTTCTGCTCTTACGGGGTCTCCGTAGTATCTGGTGGATTGAAGGCACTTGCCACAGGGTGATCGAACTGAACATTTAGGTTTAGCGCGTCGCTGACAGTTTTTCAGGTCAATCGGTTCTGCAGAAAGTCTCGTTTTCATGTACGAAGAAGCAAGGCGCCGTATTAACCCTTCCAGTGGCCGCTCTACGTGAGGACACTCTCACTCAGGATCGTTTCCGCAAATGGATCATCACGCATATCGACTCCTGGTTTGCCTTTACACAAGAGCTTGGACTAGGGATAGGGATTGGGGATATAATTCTAGTCACTGGGTATCATCGCACAAAATCTTGGTCTAATATCACTTTCAACGAGGTTCAGACGGATGCACAGTTTTCGCTTGGGGTCGAAGTCGCCGGTGCTTTGGGCGCTAGCGTCAATTGGCGAGCTTCGGACCTCCGCATTCAAGGGGCAGTGCCCAATCATGGACCAAGCGGCGAGGTATGTGTCACAGATTGCGAGGGTCAATGGATACTGAAAAGCTCTACTGTAGAACTTACTCGAGAATCAATGCATATTTATCCGGGGATTTCGAATCAAACGTACTTTTCTCGGGAAAATTCCTCGAATCAAAGCAGCGGCAGAACCCAAGCCAGATCCACGCAGGTCCGGGAGTGACCGCGAATCTGACGAAGAAGTGGTTTCGATACCCAGTGTTACTGAGGTATGATTCACCTTTTTTTTTTTGTGATCTTCTAGTCCTTATATATGCGTTTAAAGTACCAGGATCCTCTGGACGTACTACTAGAATATATTGCGAAAGTGAGTGCCGCAGCTCCGTCCCATGTTTTCACTACGTGACCACGTTGATTCCAACGTGGACGGTGCAGCGTGCGCCGCATTGCGAGATGGCCCTCGTTCACGACGACGACTTGGAACGAATTTTGGGAGTCGGCGATAGGGCCGTGAGTAAGGACCATGTATCAGCATTACTATTGATTACATTGTGTCCATAGTCCCTGGAAATCTTCAAACCAGATGTGGTGATGGATTACCTCGAAAGGTCGAAGCCTGAGATCGAGTCCACGTCCCGTGAGCACTCACCAGTATTATGATACTCTCCTAGTATTTCGTAGTAATCACTCTTGCACACAAGATCCTTCGCCCGCCAATGATACGATCCCAATCCCAAGGACGGATACGGGGCATGTGACTGTGGCGATGCTTTCTGCGCAGCTCAAAAGTTTGGGTGTGTCTTCATACATTTCTTTGCGGTGATATCGCTTGCATTAACTCGCTATCAGATATCGCGAATGTGAGTGCCGCAGATCCGTGCCGTGTCTTTACTGCGTGATCACGTAGACGGTGCAGCGTGCGCCACTTCAAGTTCGCGATTTGTCCCTCGTTCAAGTTCACGACGACGACGACGACTGGGAACAAGGTGTGAGTGAGGATCGTTCATCAGCGTTGTTATCTATTTTTTCGCGTCCATAGTCCCTGGAACCCCTCCAGCCATATGTGACGCCGGATTCCCTCTGGCCCGGGGGTTTTCCCTGGCTAGGTCCTTCAAGTTCAAGTTGACTAGACCCCGGTACGATAACGAATTACATCGAAGGGTTCAACTTTGAGACAGGGATCATGCCCGGTGAGCACCCGTTAGTATCATAATAATCCTCGATTTACGTACTTAACACCCTCGACACACGTGAGGTCCCTGGCACCCATGCGCCGACGATAGAATCATTACGACTTCCGAGACCACGTTGATGCCTTTCGGGCCCAGCTCAGGTGTGTTTGAACGCCCGATATCAGCGTGTCTAGGGTTTCTGACTATCAGAGCCAGCACCTGGCCCCCCTAGCGATGTAGGCCATACTTGCCAAGTGTGCGGCAACCGCTTTAGCAGGCCACAAGAACTCAAACGACATGAAGTCGACGTACACGATCCGTCACGCCAATGCCCGTTCTGCCTTTACCAGTGGAAGCGTCCCGACATAATAAGGGCTCACCTTGTGGACGTCCACCGCGACGTGCTCCCCGCCGAAATCCTGTATCAAATCCGCGCGCGGCGTGGCAAGGACCTGGTCGAGTTCCTGGATACCTATGAACACCTACCCGGCAACGTGGTACCACAGGCCGGCGGGTCCTCCGCACCTCTTTTCCCTGCTCCCACGGAGGAAACCACGGAACTGCCAATACTACCACACCCGCTGCCCGACTACGACATCGCAGAGGCCTCACCAACTGCATTCATCGCGACATCGCGTCACTCACGACAAGCCTCAAGACAGCCTAGCGAGCCTCGAGGCTCTCCTTAGATTAGAATTGTTTTCCGATTGTTTTCTGTACATAAGAACGCTCTGAAATATCACTTTGACCGGTTGATTCCCTCTTACTCCGGATCCTGCTAAAGTTTCCAACGTTGTGCCAAGTTCGCAGTAATACGATTACTGTAACAGGCTCGCCAATTGGTACCAAGAATATCCGAGCAGAGGGCCGCAAAGGTCATGATTATGACCAAATGACCGTGAAACGATGCGCGGTTGAGCGCGCCTATGATTCACAGCGACTAGTCGTACGTACTGTACGGCGATTACACAGCATGAGGGAAGGTTGTGTGAGTAAGGGGTGCCAATCCGGAAACGATCAGCGTACGGAGGGCTTTCGTAAGTGGTATGGCAAGTGACATAACGTAGGTGATTGTACCGGGGTGGAGGGTATGAATGGTCATGACTATATATGCAGTGTAGTGTGTTGAACCAGTAATAATAATAGTGCGGAAGGATGAGCTTCCAAATCCATGAAAGTCACGTCACATCTCGACAAGCGGCCGCAGGAACGCCTCACAAAACCAGTTGCTTGGGCTTCTCCCATGAGTAATCGGGGTTCCCGAAGTGGCCGTACGCCGCGGTCTTGCGATAGATCGGCTTTTGCAGGTCGAGCTGCTTCACGATGACACCTGGCCGGAGGTCCCAGTTCTTGCGGATGATCTCGACCAGTTCCGGGTCAGACTTCTTGCCTGTGCCGTACGTGTCAACGAAGATCGATAAGGGCTCGGCGACGCCGATGGCGTAGGAGAGTTGGACGAGTGCACGGCGAGCAAGGCCACCAGCGACGAGGGACTTGGCTAGTGCAAATATGAGTGCGAGGGAATGATATAAATTTCGAAAGAACGTACCGATCCATCGTGCGGTGTAAGCAGCCGAGCGATCGACCTTGGAGAAGTCCTTTCCTGAGAAGGCTCCTCCACCGTGTGCGCCCCAACCGCCGTAGGTGTCGACGATGATCTTGCGACCAGTCAAGCCAGCATCACCCTGAGGTCCGCCAATGACAAAGCGGCCTGACGGTTGAATCTAAACATAGCCAAGATCGGTAAGCCCGGCTTCGTACGCACAAGGACAATCGATTGCGTACATGATAGATGGTGCGATTGTCAAGAAGGTTCTTCGGGATAACCTGCTTGACCACCTTCTCCAATATCTCCTTCCGGAGCTCCTCCGTCGAGATCTCCTCAGCATGCTGTGTCGAGATAACGACCGTGTCCACGCGCAGAGGGATGGTTGCGCCACCGTCCTTCTTGTACTCGACCGTGACCTGGGTCTTCGAATCTGGGCGGAGCCAGGGGAGTAAGCCGGAGCGGCGGGCGGCGGCCAAGGCGGCATTGAGCTTGTGGGCGAGCATGATGGTGAGCGGCATATACTCCGGGGTCTCATCGGTGGCATAGCCAAACATGATGCCCTGATCGCCGGCACCGTGTTCCTCGAGCGAGCCGTGGTCGAGGCCCTGGGCGATATCGGGGGACTGCTGCTCGATCGCGACGAGGATGTTGCACGTCTTGTAGTCGAAGCCCTTGGACGAGTCGTCGTAGCCGATGTCCTTGATGGCGTTGCGGATGACCTTCTGGTAGTCGATCTGCGCCTTCGTGCTGATCTCGCCGAAGACCATGATCATGCCCGTCTTGGAGGCCGTCTCGCAGGCGACCTTGGACCAGGGGTCTTGCTCGAGGCATGCATCGAGCTGTGTGATGCGTCAGACGCCGGTGGATATACATCTGAGGAAACTTACGATAGCATCGGAGACCTGGTCGCAAATTTTGTCTATCACGAAAATTAACACTAGACAATTTAGAGTATACTATATGCGTACCAGGGTGACCTTCACCGACCGACTCGGACGTGAAAAGGAAATGGCCTGGTGTGAGGGCAGAGTGGGAGGCGCCGTTGACAGTCATTTTTAAGGGATGAGGAAGGATTTAGTTGTATGCGTCAAGGAGGGGGAAAGGAGGGGGTTGAGAGACAAAAAGAGAACGACGACCCTTTTTAAAGAAAAAATTGAACAAACCAACCAAAGAGAATTAATTAGGTTTACGCAACCGGATATCACGCCATCTTATCCCATCGTATGACCGAGCAAGTCGTTCTATCCTTCTCGAGTATACGTACACATGTATCAAAGTACCCTAAACGCGACACGGCGAATACAATACTGTAACGAAAAAGTACCCCCGTTCCTACCACATCCCTACGCCTAAGGGATCCATTTCTTCCGCGCTCGAGCTAGCCGGCACCTTCGGCGTCTCGTCAACGGCGCCTGATGACGATGCCGTTGATGACAATACCAGCGCGTCCCCCGGATCTGCCGTATGCACGTGTGATGTTACAGCAACAGGCTTAACTGGTACAGGAAAGCCAGGCAGCGCCACAGACGGGTCCACTGGCAAGCCAGGAGCCTGATCTGCACGGGGCAGCGCCGCAGCCAGCCCATGCACCGCAAATGGGTCCCCCTGCGATTGCTGGCGCTCGGCGGCGCGCGCCTGTGCACGCGCGGTGTTCCACGGGTTATCCACGAGCACCGAGGGGATACCGTCCAGCCCCCGCGGCGCCGTCGGCGATGCCGAGAGCGACGAGACCTCCCACGGGTTGCTAGAGAACGTGCTCGGTCGGACGGCCTGCGCGACGCGCGGGGGGTCGAAGCGCGAGAAGGTGGACGGGGCAGCAAGCGGCTCCGTGCCGGCGCCCCAGTCCTGTAGCTCCCCTACGGCGGGGGTGCTCGAGCTCCGCGAAGCGCGGGTCGCGCGCGGTGCCTGCCGTATGCATCTTGCACGGCGGAGATCGCCGCGCCCGCGCCGGACGAGAGGCGGTCCCACATCGAACGCACGCCTCCGCCTGCGGAGCCGAACAGGTCTGCAGGTGCCGGGCGCACGGAAGCGGTGACCAGGAGCGAGCGGGCTCGGGACTCGCACGGGCACCGGTGACAGCGTTGGGGCGAGCGGTGATAAGAGCACTGGAGGTGGGGTTGCGGTTCCTCGGGAGGGTGGTCCTGACGGAGATAGCGAGATACCCGTATCTGGGAGCGCGAGGGTCCTCATCGAGGCTCTCAACGACGCTCGGTGTGAACGCTGGCAGGGGCGCGGGGGCCGCAGCGTAACGCCCGTTCATCTCTTCGTCGCTGCGGCCATAGAGCTCGTTCCAGAAACGCACGTCTTTCGGGTTTGGGAAGAGCACGCCCTGGTCGGCATTTGGCGCGCGACTTGTGGGATCGTCCAGCGCGGGGTTGTAGTCCGGATTGATGTACGTCTCGGCTTGTGGTTCGGAGTTTAGATAGTCCCAGACTGCCACGGTACGCGTTGCGCCCTCGCGGCGGTCGCGTTCCGAATTGAAAAGGAACGTGCCAAATTGGCAGGAATAGAGGTGCGTGTGCAGGTCGCGCAGGAGGAGCTCGTTAAACTCGAAGCGCGTGGGGAACTGTCGTTGGATGTTGTGCACGGCCTCCAGGAATTGGTGGAACACGGGACTCGTCTCCTTGATATGGTGGTTTCCTGCGAATCGATTTTGCACGCTCGCGAACAAGGCCTGCGCGACATCCGCCCCTCCACCACCATCCACCGGCGGCGCCAAGAAGAACTTCTCGCTCGAAAGGTGGCCGCACCGGTCCAAAAATCGATGCCCGAAGCTCAGGAAATCCTTCTCTATTAACACCTGGAAGCCGCGTGTCGTGCGATAATACGGATCCAGGCAAAGCTGCGAGACTGCAGAGAGCTGTGATGTACGGTCCCACCCATCCGAGCAATGGATAAGCACGTGTGAATGGTTGACGTGTACGTTCCGGACGATGATCAGCGTGCCCTCCAGGATTGCAGCCTGATGTCGCAGCCAGCCTGATCGCCGCAGCGCCTGACGGTCAACGGGCAGCACGGCGGCGCTCGTCCCCGGGAGGTCGCCCGAAACGCTCGCAGCGAGCGCCTCAGACTCGCCGAGCGCATCTATCACTTTGTTGAGCGAGTCACGCATCGTGTGGATGTTGTCGATCCCGAGGTAGGCCTTCTTGCAGTCCTTGTAGTAGTCCATGTTCTCCGTCCCAGCACCTTTGGCGGTGTTGGCAACGGCATTGGTCGTCGGTCGCGCATCGATGATGAGATTGGTAGCGGTCGCGCCGAAAACGGGTTGTGAGACGCGGGACTCGGGTGCTCGGTGCGAACTAATATCGCCTCGACGAATTTTTCGTCTTGTATTGATCGCGCGTTTGTGAGGCCCACCATCGGCTGACTTGAACGGGTGATGCTCCCCTGTGCGCGAACCCATCAGAAGATTAAAAACGAGCGAGATTAGAAGGCTCACAAAGTTGGCCCAGTGTAAGTACGTAAGCGCAGGTACACGACACTTGCTGCGGTACTTTGCACCATATTGCAATGTAGAGTCGCTGATTTTGGTGGGAACGACTAGACGCGACGGGTACGTGGGACAAAACTAGAATGCAGAGACGCACTAGCGTTACAGATAAATATCATTGGTCACACGGAAGGGGGTAAACGTACGGTGTAGTCCTTGTTGATATCGGTGAATCGCCATGCCTTGGAGCGCTTGCCGACGCCCATACGGCCAAACTCTTCGCGCGGGGAATAGAGATTCCACCCATTCGAGGCAGTAAGAGGAGGGGAAGGCGTGTAATTGAAAGCGTATAGTTGTGTCACGGAGTCTACGTACGCAAGCAGCTAAGCGCTTGGCACGAGCGGACAGGAGCTGGTGTACACACCTGCAACAGTCAACTCTTTTACAGTTTCGAACACATCGGTAGCTTCGGCGTCCTGCTCGAATGATAACGAAAAGGTTTCGAAGGTGCGACACCGGAAGGAGATGGGACATTGTCCGCTCAGGGTCTGAGGTAGGCGATTGACGTGATTGATCAATGGGTACGCAACCTGGCCAGGATCGCACTACAGTGTCAGAGAAAACGTGGGTGGTACATGGGGACATCGACTCGCCCACATCTCGGATTGGGAGTCGTCATCGTAGGAAAAGATGAGATGGTGAGCCGTAAGATGGAGCGTCCCTGGCAGAGTTCTGCCAGACTTGCTGCACAACACGTTCGAGACCTTCGGGGCACAAGTTAGGGTTTTTCTGCGCTATGGGGCCGTACGGTGAAGTACCTTGGGTATTCGAATGGCGTCCATCGAACGAGCCGAAGTAGTGACGCGGACTGCCCGTCTTCGTAGTGTTAGGCGTTGTTTGTGTCTATGTATCCTCTGCCCTTGCTCGTTGGTGCCTTCCAACTCTGGAGACTCAGAGGCAGAGAAGCACATGATAATCGATAAGTACACCGTCGACGGTCAGCGAGGAGTTTATTTGTGTTTGCAAGTGCTCGCACGCCTGTACAACCCGCGTTTGGACTGGCAACTGTGGATGGTACAGTATATTTCCCTTTCGCGCCGGCGCCTGCTCCCGGGAAACTCATGCTGAGCGCGCGGTCATAGTCGCGAGCTCGAATACCTGAGTCTTTGCTCTCAGATTACTGTAACGGAGATACATAGAGGCCCTGCAGACGCCTCTTGTCAAACGCCCAGTAACTTACTATCGTGACGGTGATGGTGAGCGTCAACCTCACGTGCAAGAAGTGTCAATGCGTGTCGCTGCGATTACGTAGAAACAGGAAACGTAATTTATAGTTGAGCGCCTCTGCACTGGTCCCCGTATGCCACTCCCAAATTGACCACTCCCTTATGGCGGAGACTACGTGTCTCTGTTTAACCACGTACAGCATGCCGGGAAAAAAGGGTATCAAACGGACTAGACGCGC
The DNA here is from genome assembly GCA_021525025.1 of Lactarius hengduanensis. Lineage (NCBI taxonomy): Eukaryota > Fungi > Basidiomycota > Agaricomycetes > Russulales > Russulaceae > Lactarius > Lactarius hengduanensis. The sequence goes on along the minus strand of JAKELI010000077.1, from coordinate 78,616 downwards.
AGTCAACCGGAGTCATACTAGTAAGTACGACTTGCAGTCCCTTAAGCTCTTCCCTGACCACGTCAAACATCCTTCTCTGTCGTCAAGAGATTTCCAAATACTTTCCTCTTACGACGATAAATACCCTCCCAGACGAAGTCCTTCTTGAAATATTTGATCAGTACCGATCAGTCAAGACGGGGAATAGGCCGGGTTCGCAAGGATGGTGGTACACTCTCGTTCATATAGGCCGAAGATGGCGACGACTCGTGTTCGCGTCGTCCATCCGATTAAACCTCCACCTTCGCTGCACGTTCGGGACGCCGGTGGAAGACATGATTCGCCATTCGCCCCCATTTCCGCTCGTCCTGGACTATGGTCCCCACATTATCAAGAAGTGGACCGCAGAGGACGAGTTGGGGCTACTCCTTGCTTCACAACATTTACCGCGGGTTAGCGAGATTGTACTCAGCGCTCCAGGATCGACGCTTGCTAAGCTGACCACGGGTATGACCGAGGCAGCCCCAAGACTCGAGACTCTCAGCCTTCACTCTCAGACCTCAGAGATCGTTCTTCCAAAGCGATTCCTCGAGGGCGGTGCCCCTCAGCTACGTCATCTGATACTCACTGGTGCAGCCTTGTCATCGTTGCAACCATTCATTAACGTCTGCGACGTCTCTTGTGTCCCTCGTCCTCGAACGCATCCCGAGCTCTGCATATTTCTCACCTGACAGTCTCATCACCCAAATAAGGGCCATGCCCTTCCTCCAGGTACTATCCATAAGTTTCCTCTCCACGGTTCCTCGCCCAGGTTTCAGGGGCGAACGTGTTCTTCCTCGGGGCCAAGTGGCGCGCATAGAGCTACCTGGGCTCACACAGCTAATCTACCGAGGCGTCTCCGCATACATCGAGGCTCTGCTCTCACGAATACGGTCGCCTCGCATAGAGGACGTCGATATCGCCCTGTTCAACCAACTCACTCTGGACGTCCCACGCACCTGCGAGTTCGTCCGCGAACTCGAGTCCCTCCGGCCCACCCGCGCCCGCATCGACTTCGCCGAGGGCTCCGTGCACATCATCGTGTCCGCGCCGCACTCGACCGCACCGTCGTCGCCGGACGTATTCCTCAGCGTGTCCTGCGCACGTCTCGACTTCCAAGTCGCCGCGACGGCCCAGCTCTGCAGCGGGCTGTCCGCGACACTCCTGCCGGTCGAGGAACTCGTGCTCGGGTTCCATCGGGGCGGCGCGCTGCCGGAGGAGTGGCGCGGCGAGGTCGACCCGGGGCTGTGGCGCGGGTTCTTGGCGCCGTTCAGCAGCGTCGGCACGCTGCGGGTGCACGTCGCGCTCGCAGTCGACGTCGAGCGCGCGCTGCGGCCAGATCCGACGGCTCAGCTGCTGCTCCCCGAGCTGCGGGAGATCGTGCTGCTGCATGGCAGCGACGAAAACACGCTCGAGTCTGCGTCTGCCGTGTTCAGCGCGTTCGTCGATGAGCGGGATGGTGCTGGCCACCCCGTAATGGTTCACTTTCAAGACTTGAGTAGATTAGTGGAGAGTGAAACTGGTGAGTCCATCGGCGGCAAAGGAAGTTGTACTAATCAGCGCGTCCAGTGAGGGCTGTCTCATCTCGGCGAATACTTGGCATTGTCTGAGTCAGCTGAGGAGGGATCACGTAGTTTTTTTTTCGTTCTTAACCAACGCTCCATCCAGAATTTTGAAAAATCCCATCCAGAGCTATCTGGGCACTCCATCAGAGGTTAGCTGCGCCCGGGAAAAGCAAATTCTTAGCCCACATATTGGCTTCATTGCTACCTTTGCTGCAACGCGAGGTAAACATGAGTCAACGGCCACACCTCATCGAGGCCTCATCCTTTACCTCGGTGGCTCGCACCAAGACGCCGCTGCTACCGAACGCGGTAGGATTTTATTTTTTTTGCACCGAATGAGAGCGCGCGACGTTACCGGTCCGGTGGTCACGCTGGCTTACAGTCATGAAACTCATGAAACTACAGTACAGTAGTGGCGTACTGTATGCTGGTGGCGGCGCGGACTCGGAACTCTCGAACTCTAATTCGCATTCGGTTCATCATGGCATACAGCCGCCTACGAAGGCAGTATGGCAGAGGCGGTTAGTGCTTAGACCGATCTACATGGAACCTCGTATCAGGCACGTAGCATTCGCTTCTCTCAGCGCCGCGCTACTAGTCATTTGTTGGTCATCGGACCTGCAGGTCGTGTCTCATACCTGATGCGACGTGATGATGCTGTCACGACAATGGCGGTGTTTCTTTACGGAGCAGGCGGACAGACATCGATTCTGGGAAGACGCTACGCGCTTGTAGTCCATATCCTTGTCCATCTCCGTGTCATCGCCGGTGATTGGTATGGGGGAAATGTCTGCGCCAATGTTTTGATGACATCTCAGCCACAGGCCCACATTTGCGCCTGGTCTCATTCGCACTCATGCTGTAATGCGTCCGAAAAATCGGGTTATAAAGCCTTGCCTGTGTCCCGCGAACCCCGCTGTCTCCACTGCTCCGTGACGCTCTTCCCCGTCCACTTCTCGATATCTACAACACCAATGGCAGAATCATCTCAGTCGCCAGCCGCTTCCCCGGAAGTCACCAAAGTGTAAGTTCGGTGATGCTGCAGTAGCGATTTACTTCATTGTCTCCTGATCATTTCGCAGAACTGCTCCTCTAGTGCGCTTGGCTTCGTTCTATTTTCCACACAACTGATATCCACAACAATCAATGTAGCTCTTCGGCTGTCTATTTAACTGGGCGCTCTACGGTGCTCTCTGCGTCCAGATTTGTACTCGGCCTTTTCCTCGAAACCTCAGCTGGTCCCACTCACCCACCTTCAGACGTATATAGTTACAATTTTCCAGAAGACCCACGATCTGTAAAATTTCTAGGTTCGTCTTCAACGTTATTCGAAAGTTCGGTGATGTCAACGTGTTCTCTGAGCAGCTTACTTCATTTTCGTGTTGGAGACCGTTCAAACTGCGCTGACTGGAGCGGACATCTACTATTGGTTTGTTACTGGATTCGGCAACGTGGAGCGCCTCGGGAATTCCCATTTTACCCCAGTAGACGCTCCCATCATGTCCGCGGTTTCTTCGCTCACCGTGCAAGGATATTTCTGTTATCGAATTTGGATGCTAATGAACAGACGGTCGTGGATATGTTGGATCATCGCTGTTGTATGTATTCCTAACCCTCCCCGCATTCTTCAGGCTCCTGATGTTTTCCTGAGCACAGAATGCGGTGATCCAGGCAGCCGCAGAGATGTGGCTGGGCAGCTCAGTCAGTGCATGCACATTTTTATCGAAACGTCTTATCTTACGCAGTATTTAGTCGCTGATAGTTGGGGGGGGGTATGTGGTAACCAAGACCGGTGTATATGTACGCACACTCGTTTTTGGTCCAAGCGACGGCCGTATCACATCATACATGGTCGTGTTAGTTATGGTCTATATCGAGTGCCATCGCGGACATTCTGATTGCCGTGGCAATGACGCTGCTGGTACGGGATCACCCTATTGTATGCTTTGCTACATTGACCGAGATCCTTTTGCACAGCTAAGAAGGGCGAACAGCAAGTTCTCCAAATTCGTATTAATTCGCGTGATACGACTTACCGTTGAGACAAATACGCTGACTGGTACCCATTCATTGGAACACCCCACACAGACGCGCGTCTGACTTCTTGTTGAGCTAGCGTGGCTGTCACGACCCTCGTGCTCTATGTCGCCTTCCCCGTAAGTCCGATCGAGATATGCCACGATCCATATTTTTACTCAATCACCTCGACCACAGAATAAGCTATACTACGAATACACGTACGTTTTGTTGGCCCGTCGCTGTGCAACTTTCCAGCTAATGTGGACAAAGAGCCCTTATTCTTGGGAAACTGTGAGTGATACATTATACACCACGTGCGGGCCAAAGCGCTGACAGATGTGTAAGGTACTCCAACACGCTCTTAGTGAGCCTCAACAATCGGATCTACTTCCGTGAACACAAACCACCCGGACATGGCGATAGCGCATTCTCCGACGGGGTTTACGCTGTGCCTGGGCCACAGTTTCAAACACCCACAGATATCATTTTCCAGCTCCGCACCATTTCCCAGGCGGTGGAGGTAGATAAGGGCAAGGGCGGCGATACAAACACAACCTGTTCTCCAGTAAGCATAATTTCCCGTTACCGCTGCTAGTATCAAATGACTAACGTTGCTGAACGGCTCGGTTCTGCAGGAATGCAGATCGATCACGCCACCACCAAGCAACGTGGGCCTACGTACCAACGAAGACACCTCAGTCTAGGACTAGTCTATGTGCGCGGCGGCGGCCCGCATGCGACACTCCGAGATACTTTGGTTTGAGGGTCTTATGCCAGTGGTTAGCGCCCAATCCTATCCTAACCTAGGCAGATCCTAAATAACTCCGAATACATGTAGGATACAAAAATGTAGGATGTAGGCTTATGGGAAGTCACCCACTGGCGCGTTTCTCTCTCCTGGTTTATTTTGCCTCGGTACTTATCTTAGTTGGTCTTTGTGGAGTTATATTTGTCGGAATATACCATTGTGTTATCTTTGCGAGATCCGATTGTAGTTCGTACTTGTCATTCCATTCCATGCGTGAGTGGTGCAAACCCACGCGCTGCTCTTTGTGTTTCGCCTTGGTTCGTTACTTCGCACTCGCTCGGCCGAGTCGGCCGACCTTCTCGTATCCCCTCCTGGTCGTACCCACGTCCACGGATTCGTTATCGCGTCGCTCTGCGGATGCAGAGCATAAAACTTGGTACCATACAGTTCCTATTTCTTTAGCTATAAAGCCCTCTGTCTCCCATAAGAATTTTAATCATCAGTTTGTTGTTTCTTTGCCAGTGCGCACGCTCTACAATAATCATCTTCGGATTCTTCGCTTGTGCCGATATCGCTCCGGCTCGCGCACATCTTCATTCGCTTTATTCACCGCCTAATATATTTACTGGTCGCCCATCAACTATAATATATTCATTCAGACAGACGGTAGGAAGAAAGAAAACAGCGCATCAACTCGAGCCCGAGAAAGGCACAGTGCAGGCAAACATGTGTTTGTTAAAGTTCATTAGGGGACTGGTACTCGATCGGGAGATGTTACCTGAATGGCAGACGAATTCTCACCTCTTGAAGACCATACATACAGTATCTCGACGTCAACTCGGGACGATGCTGGCTGTCAAAGTTCTCGTCACGGTGCCTCCAAAGCCCAAGAGTGTTGACTAGTATACGTGGAAACAGAAGATCCATAACGCAATCACGACCGACTCAGATCACAATGGGGTGGACGAAGTAATAGCAAGAGCACACAGGGTAAATTAGAATGATCGATAGCCTAGAGTATTCCGTAGAGATGAGCGAGCAAATCAGCAAAGTAGTCACCGTGACATTAAAGGCTTTTCGGCTTATAGCATTGGATCGTGAGTGACAAGGTACATTTCTGGTGTCCCACGAGCCGTTTTATTCTGGTTGCTTCACTCTGGTTCCAAATCCCCAACCTCCGCCCATCGCCTGGTGTGCGATATGCCATATCGCACACGGCCACCCTTGCCAAGTCATGCACTAGCTGTGAATATTTTGATCGGTTCACTTCCTACTCCTCGTCGACAGTGCCGGCCAAAACCTGCTTGACAGTATTCAGATGGTAAAGGTACACCTCAGCCCGCAATGGTCACTCCAAGGGATCTCGAGAGGTTTCGAGCCCGGCCTGGGCACTTCAATAGGACCAGGGCGCAGGACTTCCATTTCCTCAACCTTTAAGCCCATCGTTGCAACCTTGTCCAACCTGCCTGGCCCCAGTCCGTCCCGCCGTGAGACGCCAACACCCCACGTAGCTCCATCAGGGTCTGCTCTCCCATGCAATGCGACCCACGCATCTACCAGTTTGTTTTTGTCGACGAGCCCATCATCCTCAGGGCTGATGGCGTTGAAGTCGCCCGCAATGACCCTGCCAGCGCATCCCGGCTCGCGCAGGATGTCGGCCAGTATCTTCATCTGCTGGGCGCGGTAGTGTAGCGTATCTCCGAGTGAATCGAGGTGCACGTTGATGAGACGGAAAAATGTGCCCGGCGAAATTGGAGGGACGATGTCCACACAAAGCGCATCCCTCCCGTACTTGCTCGGGAGTGCCACGCGGGAGATGCGCCCGAACATGAGTCTTTCCCCTCCCTCAATCCCATCGCCTTCCTTCTGCGAATCCAGGGTGGAGGCAAAATGCGCGCTGGACAGGAACGTCATGGTCGCAAAGGGTACTCTCTCAAACGACGTTTGGTCCTCGGCGTCAGTCGCCAGGAAGGCAGCACGCACTCTCGCATCGTCCAGGAGAGAGGCGCGGACGTCGGGCGTGACTTCTTGGAGATATCAGGAGATTTCGGTCCCTCTAAGATATGGTCGAGGATGAGTTTGGCGCGTGAGATGGCCCGCGAGGAGAAGGCGTCGACGTTCCATGATGTGAGAGAAAGCGTCGGCGTTACTTGGCTCTGTGCGTTTCTCGAAGATACGGGTGCCCACATTCGGGTGGAGGGGTTGAAGGAAAGAGTACGCCAGAGTCTGTTGGCGGCCATAGTAGTGTGTGTTCAATTAAAAAGCGTGAAGCTTCTGGCAGTTGCGTTCCAGGACTGATCCCCCACCTGCCCTGGCATATAATATTGGACTAGTTACTTAGGGGCTCCTGGTTCTCCCGTTTGTTGGTCTCCTTTATGTAATCAATGAGATGTCTCTCTTGAGTTCAGGGAGGTGTGAGGGGTTTAAACCGGTTGCGCAGGCCTCTGCACGGTTCTAAACTTCGTACAGACGTCTATCCGGTTTGGGAACGTGTCCCTCTAAATCCTCTAAGCCTGCGTGCGAGTGCAGCACCCCCAGTAATGCGAGAGATGACCCGCTTGGGCTCGACGGAGATCTGCCGCGCGAGAAATCGCGCACGTCGTTGCAGCTCACGGAGCTTCGTTGCGACGTCTATATCTGCAAGCTGTGTTAGAGTATCTGCAAGCTGTGTTAGAGTATCTAAGCGCGCGCGAGAGTGCAGCACGCCGGAGAACACGGGGCGGCACTCAATCCCACTGAGAGCCCCTGAGCTTCCTTCCAAATCGGGAAATCGGACCTGCCGGACACTGTTGCCGGCTAGGTGCCGGCAACTGTCCCCATTAGGGAGCCAAGTACCGCCGCCAACGAAGGCCGGGGTACAAGAGGTGGTTAGTCCTTAGACTGATCTACCTGAAACCTCGTATCAAGCGCGTGCTCATTCACTTTTCTCAGTGCTCTACTAGACATGTGCTGGTCATCGGACTCGCGGGTCGTGTCAAACCTGAATCATTACCTGATGCGACGCGATGATGCTGTCACGACAATGGCGGTGTTTCTTTACGGAGCAGGCGCACACGCGGCCAGTGATAGGACATACGTCGATTCTGGGAAGATGCTACGCGCCCATATCCTTGTCCACATCTGTCTCATGACCCAGTGATGGGAAAGTTCGGTTCAGTCGGGTTTTTGCTCTTTTTTCTCAGCCTCAAGCTGGACTGAGGGTCTGTTCAGGGGTTTATTCTGTTCAGAGGTTTAGATAGACCAAAACATACCCCAAACTGAACCCATCGTCCAATTTGGGGTTTGGCAAAAAGGGATCTGAAACGGTTCGAACTTTCCCATCACTAGTCCGACTCTCATCGCCGGTGATTGGCATAGGAGCGATGTCCGCGCCAATCTTTTGATCACATCTCAGCCACATTTGCGCCTGGTCTCATTCGCACTCATAATCCGTCAGAAAAAATCGGATTATAAAGCCTTGCCTGTGTCCTGCGAACCCCGCTGTCCCCACTGCTCCGTCACGCTCTTCCCCGTCCACTTCTCGACATCTACAATACCAATGGCAGAATCATCTCAGTCGCCAACCGCTTCCCCGGAAGTCACCAAAATGTAAATTCGGTGATGCTACAGTAACTGTTTACTTCATTGTCTCCTGATCATTTCGCAGAGCTGCTCCTCTAGTGCGCTTGGCTTCGTTCTGTTTTCCGCACAACTCATATCCACAACAATCAATGTAGCTCTTCGGTTGTCTATTTAACTGGACACTCTACGGTGCTCTCTGCGTCCAGATTTGTACGCGGCCTCTTCCTCGAAACCTCAGCTGGTCCCACTCACCCACCTTCAGACGTATATAGTTACAATTTTCCAAAAGACCCACGATCTCTAAAATTTCTAGGTTCGTCTTCAACGTTATTCGAAAGTTCGGTGATGTCAAGGTGTTCTCTGAGCAGCTTACTTCATTTTCGTGTTGGAGACTGTTCAAACTGCGCTGACTGGGGCGGACCTCTACTATTGGTTTGTTACTGGATTCGGCAACGTGGAGCGCCTCGGGAATTCCCATTTTACCCCAGTAGACGCTCCCATCATGTCCGCGGTTTCTTCGCTCGCCGTGCAAGGATATTTCTGTTATCGAATTTGGATGCTAATGAACAGGCGGTCGTGGATATGTTGGATCATCGCTGTTGTATGTATTCCTAACCCTCCCTGCATTCTTCAGGCTCCTGATGTTTTCCTGAGCACAGAATGCGGTGATCCAGGCAGGCGCAGAGATGTGGCTGGGCAGCTCAGTCAGTGCATGCACATTTTTATCGAAATGTCTTATCTTACGCAGTATTTAGTCGCTGATAGTTGGGGGGGGTATGTGGTAACCAAGACCGGTGTATATGTACGCACACTCGTTTTTGGTCCAAGCGACGGCCGTATCACATCATAAATGGTCGTGTTAGTTATGGTCTATATCGAGTGCCATCGCGGACATTCTGATTGCCGTGGCAATGACGCTGCTGGTACGGGATCACCCTATTGTATGCTTTGCTACATTGACCGAGATCCTTTTGCACAGCTAAGAAGGGCAAGCGGCAAGTTCTCCAACTTCGTGTTAATTCGCGTGATACGACTTACGGTTGAGACAAATACACTTACTGGTACCTATTCATTGGAACACCCCACACAGACGCGAGTCTGACTTCTTGTTGAGCTAGCGTGGCTGTCACGACCCTTGTGCTCTATGTCGCCTTTCCCGTAAGTCCGATCGAGATATGCCACGATCCATATTTTTCACTCAATCACCTCGACCACAGCATGAGCTATACTACGTATACACGTACGTTTTGTTGGCCCGTCGCTGTGCAACTTTCCAGCTAATGTGAACAAAGAGCCTTTATTCTTGGGAAACTGTGAGTGATACATTACACACCACGTGCGGGCCAAAGCGCTGACAGATGTGTAAGGTACTCCAACACGCTCTTAGTGAGCCTCAACAATCGGATCTACTTCCGTGAACACAAACCACCCGGACATGGCGATAGCGCATTCTCCGTTGTCACCGACGGGGTTCGCGCTGTGCCTGGGCCACAGTTTCAAACACCCACAGATGTCACTTTCCAGCTCCGCACCAATTCCCAGGCGGTGGAGGTAGATGATGGCAAGGGCGGCGATACCAACACAACCTGTTCTCCAGTAAGCATAATTTCCCGTTACCGCTGCTAGTATCATATGACTAACGTTTCTGAACGGCTCGGTTCTGCAGGAATGCGGATCGATCACGCCACTACCAAGCAACGTGGGCCTACGTACCAGCCAAGACGCCTCGGTCTAGGACTAGTCTAGGTGCGCGGCATGCGACACTCCGAGATACTTTGGTTTGAGGGTCTTATGGTTAGCACCCAATCGTATCCTAACCTAGGCAGATGCCTAAATAACTCCGAATACATGTAGGATACGAAAATGTAGGATGTAGGCTTATGGGAAATCATCCACTGGCGCGTTTCTCTCTCCTGGTTTATTTTGCCTCGGTACTTATCTTTAGTGGTTGTTGGTCTTTGTGGAGTTATATTTGTCGGAATATACCAGTTGTGTTATCTTTGCGAGATCCGATTGCAGTTCGTACTTGTCATTCCATTTCATGCGTGCATGGTGCAAACCCACGCGCTGCTCTTTGTGTTTCGCCTTGGTTCGTTACTTCGCTCGCTCGGCCGAGTCGGCCGACCTTCCCGTATCCCCTCCTGGTTGTACCCACGTCCACGGATTCGTTATCGCATCACTCTGCGGATGCAGAGCATAAAACTTCGTACTATACAGTTCCTAGTTCTTTAGCCATAAAGCTCTCTGTCTTCCATAGGAATGTTAATCATCAGTCCGTTGTTTCTTTGCCAGTGCGCGTGCTCTACAATAATCATCTTCGCTTGTGCCGATATCGCTCGCGCACATCTTCATTCGCTATATTCGCTGCCTAATATATTTACTGGTCGCCCATCAACTATAATATATTCAGACAGACAGACGGTAGGAAGAAAGAAAGAAAGAAAACAGTGCATCAACTCGAGCCCGAGAAGGACACAGTGCAGGTAAACGTGTGTTTGTTAAAGTTCATTAGGGGACTGGTACTCGATCGGGAGATGTCACCTGAATGGCAGGCGAATTCTCACCTCTTGAAGACCATACACACAGTATCTCGACGTCAACTCAGGAAGATGCTGGCTGTCATAGTTCTCGTGCCTCCATTTCGACTTGGAGTTAAAGCCCCAGAGTGTTGATTAGTATACGTTGAAACAGAAGAGCCATAACGCAATCACGACCGACTCAGATCACAATGGGGTGAACGAAGTAATAGCGAGAGCACACGGGGTAAGTTAGAATGATCGATGGCCTAGAGTATACTGTAGAGATGAGCGAGCAAAGTAGTCACATTAAAGGCTTTTCGGCTTATAGCATTGGATCGTGAGTGACAAGGTACATTTCTGGTGTCCCACGAGCCGTTCCATTCTGGTTCCAAATCCCCAACTTCCACCCATCGCCTGGTGTGCGATATCCTTTCCAAGTCATGCACTAGCTGTGAATATTTTGATCGGTTCACTTCCTACTCCTCGTCGACAGTGCCCTTGACAGTGCCGGCCAAAATCTGCTTGACAGTATTCAGATGGTAAAGGTACACCTCAGCCCGCAATGGTCACTCCAAGGGATCTCGAGAGGTTTCGAGCCCGGCCTGGGCACTTCAATAGGACCAGGGCGCAGGACTTCCATTTCATTAGCCTTTAAGCCCATCGTTGCAACCTTGTCCAACCTGCCCGGCCCCAGTCCGTCCCGCCGTGAGACGCCAACACCCCACGTAGCTCCATCAGGGTCTGCTCTCCCATGCAATGCGACCCACGCATCTACCAGTTTGTTTTGTCGACGAGCCCGTCATCCTCAGGGCTGATGGCGTTGAAGTCCCCCGCAATGATCCCGCCAGCGCATCCCGGCTCGCGCAGGACGTCGGCCAGTATCTTCATCTGCTGGGCGCGGTAGTGTAGCGTATCTACGAGCGAATCGAGGTGCACGTTGATGAGACGGAAGAATGTGCCCGGCGAGGTTGGGGGGACAATGTCCACACAAAGCGCATCCCTCCCGTACTTGCTCGGGAGTGTCACACGGGAGATGCGCCGAACATGAGCCTTTCCCCTCCCTCAATCCCATCGCCTTCCTTCTGCGAATCCAGGGTGGAGGCAAAACGCGCGGTGGACAGGAACGTCATGGTCGCAAAGGGCACTTTCTCAAACGACGTTTGGTCCTCGGCGTCAGTCGCCAGGAAGGCAGCACGCACTCTCGCATCGTCCAGGAGAGAGGCGCGGACGTCGGGCGTGACTTCTTGGAGAAAGATGACATCAGGAAATTTCGGTCCCTCGAGGATATGATCGAGGATGAGTTTGGCCCGTGAGATGGCCCGCAAGGAGAAGGCGTCGATGTTCCATGATGTGAGAGAAAGCCTCGGCATGACTTGGTTCTGTGCGTTTCTCGAAGATACGGGTGCCCACATTCGGGAGGAGGGATTGAAGGCAGAAAGAGTACGCCAGAGTCTGTTGGTGGCCATAGCGGTGTGTTCAATTAAAAAGCGGGAAGCTTCTGGCAGTTGCGTTCCAGACTCCAGCCCTGGCATATATTATTGGACTACTTACTTAGGGGCTCCTGGTCTCCTTTATGTAATCAATGAGATGTCTCTCTTGAGTTCAGGGAGGTGTGAGGGGTTTAAACCGGTCGCGCAGGCCTCTGCACGGTTCCAAACTTCGTACCGACGTCTATCCTGTTAGGGAACGTGTCCCTCTAAATCCTCTAAGCCCGCGTGCGAGTGCAGCATTCCCAGTAATGCGAGAGATGACCCGCTTGGGCCCGACGGAGATCTGCCGTGCGAGAAATCGCGCACGTCGTTGCAGCTCACGAAGCTTCGTTGCGACGTCTATATCTGCAAGCTGTGTTAGAGTATCTAGGCGCGCGCGAGAGTGCAGCACGCCGGAGAACACGGGGGATGAGCGGCACTCAACCCACTGAGAGCCCTGAGCTTCCTTCCAAATCTGGAAATCGGACCTGCCGGACCAGCCACTCAGCCACTGTTGCCGGCTAGGGGCCGGCAACCGTCCCCTTAGGGAGCAGTCGTCCCAAGTGGGCGTGTCACAACCGCCGCCAACGAAGGCTGGGGTTACAAAGTATGATAGAGGTGGTTAGTCCTTAGACTGATCTACCTGAAACCTCGTATCAAGCGCGAGCCCATTCACTTTTCTCAGTGCTCTACTAGTCATGTGCTGGTCATCGGACCTGCAGGTCGTATCAAACCGCGATGATGCTACGCGCTTTTAGTCCATATCCATGTCCACATCCGTCTCATGATGAGTCACTCTCGTCGCTGGTGATTGGCATGGGAGCGATGTCTGCGCCAATCTTTTGATCACATCTCAGCCACATTTGCGCCTGGTCTCTTTCGCAAAAAATCGGATTATAAAGCCTTGCCTGTGTCCCGCGAACCCTGTCCCCACTGCTCTGTCACGCTCTTCCCCGTCCACTTCTCGATATCTACAATACCAATGGCAGAATCATCTCAGTCGCCAACCGCTTCCCCGGAAGTCACCAAAATGTAAGTTCGGTGATGCTACAGTAACTGTTTACTTCATTGTCTCCTGATCATTTCGCAGAGCTGCTCCTCTAGTGCGCTCGGCTTCGTTCTGTTTTCCGCACAACTCATATCCACAACAATCAATGTAGCTCTTCGGTTGTCTATTTAACTGGACACTCTACGGTGCTCTCTGCGTCCAGATTTGTACGCGGCCTCTTCCTCGAAACCTCAGCTGGTCCTACTCACCCACCTTCAGACGTATATAGTTACAATTTTCCAAAAGACCCACGATCTCTAAAATTTCTAGGTTCGTCTTCAACTTTATTCGGAAGTTCTGTGATGTCAAGGTGTTCTCTGAGCAGCTTACTTCGTTTTCGTGTCGGAGACCGTTCAAACTGCGCTGACTGGGGCGAACATCTACTATTGGTTTGTTACTGGATTCGGCAACGTGGAGCGCCTCGGGAATTCCCATTTTACTCCCATAAACGATCCCATCATGACTGCAGTTTCTTCGCTCGCCGTGCAAGGATATTTCTGTTATCGAATTTGGATGCTAATGAACAGACGGTCGTGGATATGTTGGATCATCGCTGTTGTATGTATTCCTAACCCTCCCCGCATTCTTCAGGCTCCTGATGTTTTCCTGAGCACAGAATGCGGTGATCCAGGCAGTCGCAGAGATATGGCTGAGCATCACAGTCAGTACTATGCACATTTTTGTCGAAACGTCTTATCTTACGCAGCATTCAGGCGCTGATGTCTGGGAAGTATGTGGTATCCAAGCCCGGTATATATGTACGCACACTCGTTTTTGGTCCAAGCGGCCGTGCCACATCATACATTGTCGTGTTAGTTATGGTCTATACCGAGTGCCATCGCGGACATTCTGATTGCCGTGGCAATGACGCTGCTGGTACTGGGTCACCCTATTGTATCCTCTGGTAAATTGACCGAGATCCTTTTGCACAGCTAAGAAGGGCAAGTTCTCCAACTTCGTATTAATTCGCGTGATACGACTCACTGTTGAGACAAATGCGCTGACTGGTACCTATTTATTGGAACACCCCACACAGACGTGCGTCTGACTTCTTGTTGAGCTAGCGCTGCTGTCACGACCCTTGTGCTCTGTGTCGCCTTCCCCGTAAGTCCGATCGAGATATGCCACGATCCATCTTTTTACCCAATCGCCTCGACCACAGAATGAGCTATACTACGTATACACGTACGTTTTGTTCCGTCGCTGTGCAACATTCCAGCTAATGTGAAAAAGAGCCGATATTCTTGGGAAACTGTGAGCGATACATTATACACCACGTGCGGGCCAAAGCACTGACAGATGTGTCAGATATTCCAACACGCTCTTAGTAAGCCTCAACAATCGCATCTACTTTCGTGAACACGGACCACCCGGACATGGCGATAGCGCTTTCTTCACGGTCACCGATGGGGTTCGCGCCACCGCACTATCGTCGCCCCGTTTCGCCGTACTTGAGCCACAGCTACGAACACAAATATGTGACAATTTCCAGCTCTGCACCATTGCCCAGACTGTGGAGCTAGATAGCGCAGGCGACTCGGACGACACCAGTACTAACTGGTCTCCAGTAGGTAGAATTTCCCGTTACCGCTGCCATCATATACCAACATTTCTGAATGGCTCGGCTCTGCAGGAATACGGATCGATCACGCCATTACCGGGAAACGCGGGTCTACATACTAACCTGGACGCCTCAGTCTAGGACTAGTCTAGGTGCGCGGCATGCGACACTCCGAGATACTGGCTCGTTTCTCTCTCCCTATTTATTTTGCCTCGATAACAATTCCGTCTTATCTTAGCACTTTGATCGCTTTAAAGGTATATTCTCGGAACAAGCGCGAGCGCGCTGAGCCCGGCGTCACGAGGTGACGAGGGAAGGCGCACCAACATACCAAATACATGTTTTGTTTTGTCTCGACCCCTATCGCCTCCGGTTTCCGCCATCTTTTGAGCCTCACCTGATACATGCGATGATACTTTTCCTTGATAACCTTATGATCTCGGGAAACTGAAAACTCAAAAACCCAGAAACTGTGGCTGGCGTTAATTTTGGGTGTAGGCTCTCAACTAGTACAATACGGAAAATGTGTATCCATCTATCGACTGGCGATAGACAAGATTGATCCGTAGTTTCTTGGTTTCCGTACGTTATTTACGTTTCCTGGCTTTCCGTTACTCGTACTTCCACTACTATAAGTGTCCGTGTTTCCAAGTTTTCACTGAGTTTTGAGGTTGCCCCAGTGGAGCGACTGCTGAAAATCAATTTGCCTGATTACTGATGCAATATCTGTTGAGATCTACGGCGAACAAATATCGACACTTTGATAAGGTAAAAGTAAACATGACGTTTAGAGGACAGAGCAACATGTAGATCAACGGCCGCAACCCTATCCTTCGCTCTCGGTGGCTCGCACCAACGACGCTGCCACTGTCGAACGTGGCAGGATATTGCACCGGAATGGCTTCACATACCTACAATACACTCCATATTAGCTTTTGCTTATTTAATGTCGCAGCGACGCACGATATAGCACCCGATGTATACGCCTCCTCGGGTGGCCCGTCCTCGGTGGGGATAATATCAAAGGTAGCCAATATTCCCACAATATTCGACCAGATACTTGCACGCGCAAGGACGCGACCTGGACACTGTCGCGCTCCGAAACCGAACACCTGGTTTGGGAAAGCCGGAGCATCCGGGGAGAGCCAGCGCTCGGGATGGAACCGGTCTGGCTCCGCGAAGACTGCAGGATCGTGCATCATTCCCCTGGGAATTATCGTGAACGATGACGGAAAAAGGAAGCCCGTAAGAGGCGTACCACACATTTGGAATAATTATGGAGCCTGCAGGGATATAATACCCCTCGTAGACGTCACTTACTATGACTTTGCGTGGTCCACCTGTTAGAGTAGTTGTATGCGATCGCCACAAATATTATGCTATGTTTTCACACACCTAGCGGAGCGACTGGATGCCATCGTAAACCTCTTTGAGCACTGCTTGCACATATGGGAGTGCGTCTTGGTCTGAGAAATCTGGAAGGCGTGAATTCCCGACGACCCGATCGATCTCAGCTTGGGCTTTCCGCTGGACTTCTGGGTACAGTATCATTGCAAGGGTGAATGTCTGCAGAGCAGAGACAGTCTACGAAACGCTTCAGCCAACTAGTGGGGAGCGTATGCGGATTTCCGGCATAAACTCACAGTGTCGGCGCCACCCAAGTACATTGAAGCAGGAACAGCCCTAGCAACCCACTATGTCATCCTCCGTTGAATTTTCATCAAGTTTCGATATGAGTTTCGCAGCGACAGAGGGTGTGGCCGTTCCCGCGGCCTAAATAAACACATCATTTATATAATGAGCAGAGGTAGCTTCGATACTCACGAGTTCGCTCTTGACTTTATCGTATGTTGTCTTCACTGCGCCAACAACAATAGGGTACCATTCGCGTGCATACCTCTTGTAGCGCGCTCCTGGAAACCAGCTTGGCATATTAATCACTGCGACTATATATCAGTTTCTGGGTATCCAGAGATGGCGGCAATAAATACACCAGGGAACGAAGTTAAGAAGCATGGCTTCCTTGGTTGTGCTGGTTACGGCAGCTCGCAGAAGATTTTCCGCATCTGCCACATATGGGTCATTCTCTGGGAGCACGTCGATCCCGTAGGCAATTGACAAGATGACTTGTCCTGCCATGCTTTTTCTTGGTATGAACAAATAAGTTCGACCCAACCAGGGTAGCACGACTCACTGCCTGAAATGCTGCATGAAGTTGTCTGGAGTGGAAAGCAAATTGCGAAGAAGACGGTGGACTGCTTGTTGCTCGAGCGGTTGGTACTCCTCAAGGTCTGCGGGACGCAAATTCGCCTGGAATTCACGACGCGAGTGACGCCATGCAGGACCGTACCGTACTAGGCCAATATGGTAGTCCATTCCAAAGCTTGAAGTAGGAGTTGTTAACACGACTGACTACTAGCCCATGAGATCTGGACATACAGCTCTTGCAACACGACCAGATGTGGTCTTGGAAGCGCATCAGATTAGTCAATGATAGAATCACCTGCCCTTCCTCCGTCTTACCTATCGGAATAGATAGAGGAGCGCTTTTCAAGTAATTCGTTTGCGGCTTTTATCGAGTTGAGTATAACAATATGCGACCCGATCACATCGGTATGGATAATGTCAGAGCCTGACGAAGGCCACTCAGCAGGGAGAAGGTGAAAACGACGAGAATGCACATGTTCCACACCTAACTTTTCAGACCACTTCCTGTATGCGACCCATTCCTCTTGTGACGGCATGTCGAGGAGATTGCCAACGACCGGCAGACGCTTGGGTCCTGGTGGGTAGGGTAGGCGACGCTTGCTGCTACGTATTACGAGTAACGCCACGCCGCTAAAACCCACCAACACCGCGAGGAGAAAGTCATATCGAGTGAGGTTGAGCATTATGAGAGGTTCGGAGAAAACAGCTTAAGGGGCTTTCTTTTATCGTGCAGCTGAGCAGCCCTCCAGATCATCAGATATGACCGATGTAATAGGTTCATGGGAACTCGAGCGGCAGTAAGCGGCGTCCCCACGGTCTTCATAGTTGCCGATGCCCATGAGTTCACAGACTGCAGTTTTCCGATGGGAAATACCAAAGGAAATACATAACGCGTTGAACAGCAGTTCCCTTGACAGTTCCCCCCAAGGTTCCCTTGGTAAAGGTCAAAGGCTCAGATCTCAGAGCTCACGTTATTTGACAGATGACTCATAGGTCTGGGTCTGTTGCGCTCCAGTGGGACAAACGCGGAGGGGACCAAGAAGTTGCCGGTCCGGTTATCACACTGACCTTCATGAGAAACTACTAGTGGCGTATAGCCTTATGCCAGTGCCAGTGCTTGTGATCTCTGTGTGACTGAACATCAGGTTGACTCATCCTGTGGCGGCGGCCCGAGCTCTCGAACTCCCATCCGTCAGCACAAGTCCGAGTACTGTCCGAGTCTCCCATAGTACTCCCATTAAGTTCATACCCGGGCCGCCGCCAACGAAGGCAGGGGTAGCTGTCGAATCACACACAAACCATAGGTACAAAATATGACCGAGCCATGACGAGGGGGTTACGCCCTCTTATTGTGACGATCCATATAAGACCAAGTATCAAGTATCCACGTCTCATAGATCACTCACTTCTCTCGGCGCTCTAGTCATATAACCTGCGGGTCGTGTCTCAAACCTGATGAACGCAATGCTGTCGCGACGATGGCGATGTTTCTTTACGGAGCAGGCGCGCACATGCGGCCAGTGATCAACACCGATTGCACAGATCGGACTTCGATTCTGGGAAAAAGTTGCGCGCTTGTGGTGCATGCTACCTGTCTCATCGCCAGTGATTGGCACGGGAGCAGTATCCATGCCACCAGTGATAGGCGTCTGTCATGACGTCTCAGCTATGACGTCTCAGCTATCGGCGTCTTGATCTTGTTCGCGCTCACAAATTCACAATCCTAAAAATCGGATTATAAAACCATTTCTGTGGCCCGCGAACCCCACTGTCCCCACTACTCCGTGACGCTCTTCCTCGTCCACTTCTCGACGTCTACAACACCAATGGCTGAGCTCTCTAATTCGCCAACCGCTTCCCCGGACGTCATCAGAGTGTAGGTTTGGTGATGCCGCAGTAACGCAGGTTTACCTCATTTCCCCCTGTTCGTTTCGCAGAGCTGGTCCTCTAGTGCGCTCGGCTTCGTTCTTTTTTCCACGCAACTGACATCCTTAACAATCTGTGTAGCTCTTCGGTCGTCTATTCAACTGGACACTCTACGGTGTTCTCTGCGTCCAGATTTGTACGAGGCCTCTCACTCGAAACCTCAGCTGATCCCACTCACCCACCTTCAGACGTATATAGCTACAATTTTCCAAAAGACCCGCGACCTGCAAAATTTCTAGGTTTGTCTTCCACGTTACTCGGAAGCTCTGTGTTGTCAAGATGTACTCTAAGCAGCTTACTTCGTTTTCGTGTTGGAGGCCGTTCAGACTGTGCTGACTGGGGCCCATCATGACTGCAGTTACTTCGCTCACCGTGCAAGGATACTTCTGTTATCGGATTTGGGTACTAACGAACAGAAGGTCGTGGATCTGTTGGATTATCGCTGTCGTAGGTATTCCTGATCCTCCCCTCATTCTTCAGAGTCTGATGATGTTTTCCTGAACATAGATGGCAGTGACTCAGGCAGCCGCAGAGATATGGCTGAGCATCACAGTTAGTACTGTACACACTTTTACTTAAATGTCTCATCTTACGCAGCTTTAGTCGCTCGTGGCTGAGAAGTATGTGGTTTCCAAGACAGCTTTATATGTACGCATACTCGTTTCGGTCGAACCGGCGGCCACTGGCACACCACCTCACGTTGTCGTGTTAGTTATGGTCTATACCGAGTGCTATCGCGGACATTCTGATTGCGGTGGCAATGACGTTGCTGGTACAGGATCACCTTATTGGATCCTTACTGACCGAAATCCTGATCCTTTTGCACAGCTGAGAAGGGCGAGCGGCGAATTCTCCAACTTCGTATTGGTTCGCGTGGTAAGACTTACCGTCGAGACAAACACACTAACTGGTACCTATTTCTCGAAACA
Source organism: Lactarius hengduanensis (assembly GCA_021525025.1). Lineage (NCBI taxonomy): Eukaryota > Fungi > Basidiomycota > Agaricomycetes > Russulales > Russulaceae > Lactarius > Lactarius hengduanensis. The sequence goes on along the minus strand of JAKELI010000077.1, from coordinate 59,045 downwards.
CCCCACACAGACGTGCACCTAACTTCTTGTTGAGCTAGCGCGGCTCTCACGACCCTTGTGCTCTATGTCGCCTTCCCCGTAAGTCCGACCGAGGTGATCTATCTTTTTACTCAATCTCCTCGGCCACAGAATGGGCTATACTACGCATACACGTACGTTCTTTTGGTCCGTTGCTGTGCAGATTTCCAGCTAATATGAAAAATAATTGATATTCTCGGGAAACTGTGAGCGATACATTATACATCATGTGCGAGCAAAAGCGCTGACAGATGTGTCAGGCACTCCAACACGCTCTTAGTGAGCCTCAACAATCGGATCTACTTCCGTGAACACAACCACCCGGACATGGCGATAGCGCTTTCCTCACGGTCACCGACGGGGTTCGCGCCACCGCACTATCATCGCCTCGTTTCGCCGTACCTGAGCCACAGCTACGAACACCAACAGGTGACAATTCCCAGCTCTGCACCGTTTCCCAGACTGTGGAGCTAGATAGGGGCAATGGCGACTCGGAAGACACCAGTATTAACTGGCCTCCGGTAGGTCGAATTTCCCGTTACCGCTGCTATCATTCATATACCAACATCTCTGAACGGCTCGGTTCTGCAGGAATGCGGATCGGTCCTGCCACTACCGGACAACGCGGGCCCACGTACCAGCCAGGACACCTCAGTCTAGGTGTGCGGCATGCGACGCCCCGAGATACTGGCTCGTTTCGCTCTCTCAGTTTATTTTACCTCGAGAACTATTCCGTCTTATCTTAGTTATTATCAAGGTGTATTTTCGGGACAAACGCGAGTGCGCCGAGCCCGACGTCACGAGGGAAAGTCACCAACATACAGACCACATTGGGCCACATATTTCCTCTCGACTTCCATCGCCTTCGATTTCGACCTCTGTGCCACCTCTTTATCCTCGCCTAACTTACTATTATGCGTTCGTATCTTACTTTTGACTTCGACCTTGTTTCTTGACGATGCGTCCATAACCACGTCTGATGCGGTGATACTGAGGTACAGTTACTTTGTGATTTCTGCCGACTTCGCCTGTCTCCGCTCTACCTCCTTTATTAAATTTGTTACACCTCTCTTACTCTTACTTACCTACAGACTTGGTCTGGTTTACGTGTATTTTTTTGATTGCTCCCTCATAGCTCTAGGCCCTACCTGTGTAACCTCATACGCAGACGTTCCTTAGTAGATCGCACCTTGCCGGAGTCTACGGAGCTGACAGCGCTGACCGGCCACGCCACGAGGCATTCCTGGCCGGCTACGATGACGACGCGGGCGGCCCTGATAACGACGATGGCTACGCAGCTGCCAATTTACTTACGATGTGACGTTTCTAACTTCAAGGCATTGGACATAAGATAGGTGGTTTCAGACCAGCGTTCGGCCAGTGGGTCGTTAGCTCCGGTCACACAATTATCTCCCATACAGTGCATACCTCGCAACAAGGTGGGAGCGAAACGGTACTCTCAGAATTACCTAACAGTGCGACATTGTCGCGAGGAAGGTAACAAAGTATGATCGGTGCTTACTGTTGGTGAGCCTGACTCTGTTAGTTCGGCGGGACTAGTTTTAACAATACTGGTGGTGGCCAGTTCTGCAGCCTCAGCAGTTGTAGAACTGACTATGCCGCCTGAGCTAGAGCCCGAGTCAAACCGTCTGTGGGCATGCCGCCGCCGGCATCCTTACCACTGTGATTGGGGAATCTTGGGCGTTAGTACCGGGGTCCCGAACCTCGGTGGTGTTTGTTGGGCGGAGTGGCGATGATGCCGAGGGGAGGTCGCATCCCCGTCGGAGGAGGGTTGGGTCGTCCGGAGAGCTAATGATGAAGCCCGGCTGGTAAGAGGCTGGGGCCCAGTGGGGGGGGGTTTATGAGGGGAGGTTTTTTTTAAGTGTTTGACGAAGATTAGTTGTGAGTACTGTTAGAAATGTGTATTACGGGGAGGCTCAACCATAAGAGAGGCCCCACGTCCCAACACCGAAATTTACTGAAACGCAGAGAAGCCTGAGCGAGTAGAATGGAAGGTGGGGTTTGGCCAAGTCCCCGGAACCAGACTGATCTGAACTTTCCCATGGTCAGACCGGATGCGGAAACTACCATTCCACCATTGCGCATAAACTTGTTGCGGCGGCCCTAGTCTCTCCAACTCCTCCCATTCGGTTTCGCTAACGAATGCCCAGGCAGTGAGTCACAGTACAAAGGTATAACCGAGTATGGGAGGTTATGCCGTGCTGATCCACATGGAGCCTCGTATCACAGTCATCAGTAAGTTGGGGAGGTGTTCAGAACTTCAGACAAGTGTTCAGAAGTGTTTGTGACCACTTGACCATTCTAAACAGCTATAAAATTCCCAAATATGGCTAGTCAATTTCTACTGTTTTACTGATCAGTGGTAAGTACACGTTTCTTAGATCATTCATTCCTCTGTGCTCTAGTGACTAGTCACCAGACCTGTGGGCCGTGTCTCAAACCTGATGGACACGATGCTGTCACAACGATGGCGGTGTGTCTATACAGAGCAGGGATTGTACAGACTTCGATTCTGGAAAGAAGCTGCACGCTTTAGTCCATACCTGTCTCATCGCCGCGGGTGAAGGTGCTTGGAATGCACGGGAAGCGATATCTGCGCCAATGACAGGGGTTTTTCATGACATCTAAGTCACATTGGCGTCTTGGTCTCATTCGCGCTTGCAATTCGAAAAATCGGATTATAAAGCCCCTCATTGTGGCCCGCGACCCCCGCTGTCCCAACTGCCCCGTGGTGCCCTTCCACTTCCACTTCTCGCAATCTACAGCATCAATGGCTGAGCCCTCTGATTCGCCAATTGCTTCCCCGGACGTCATCAGAGTGTAAGTCCTGTGATACTGCTGTGGCGGCTTACCTCGTTGTCCTCTGACCAACCATTTCGCAGAGCTGCTTCTCTAGTGCGCTTGGCCTCGCTCTGCTGTCCACGCGACTGATATCTATGTAGCTCTTCACCCGTCTATTTAACTGGGTACTTCTACGGTGTTCTCTGTGTCCAGATTTGTACGAGGCTCGCTCCTTCGAAATCTCAGCTGACTCCACTCCCCCACATTCAGACGTATATAGCTACAACTTTCCAAAGGACCCACGACCTGTAAAATTTCTAGGTTCGTCATCCGCGTTACTCGGGAGCTCTATGTTAAGGTGTACTCTGAGCAGCTTACTTCGTTTTCGTGTTGGAATCCGCCCAAACTGCGCTGACTGGTGCCGATATCTACTATTGGTTTGTTGCCGGATTCGGCAACGTGGAGCGCCTCAGGAATTCCTATTTTGCCCCCATAGACGTTCCCATCATGACTGCGGTTTCTTCGCTCATCGTGCAAGGGATACTCTGCTATCGGATTTGGATACTAATGAACAGACGGACGTCGTCGTGGATCTGTTGGATTATCGCTGTCGTATGTTATTCCTGACCCTCCCCCGCATTTCTCAGGCTTCTGACATTGTCCTGAATACAGGCCGCGGCAACTCAGGCAGCCGCAGCTACGTGGCTGGGCATCGCAGTCAGTACCGTACACACATTTACCGACACGCCTTATCTTATACATCATTTAGTCGCTCACGGTTAAGAAGTTTGCGGTTTCCAAGACAGCTGTATATGTACGCACACTCCGTTTCTGTCGAGTGGCCATACCACCTCATCCTTTATCGTGTTAGTTGTGGTCTATACCGAGTGCAATGGCAGACGTTCTGATTGCGGTGGTAATGACACTGCTGGTAAGGATGCACTCCATCGGATCCTTACCGAGATGCTGATCCTTTGCACAGCTGAGACGGGCGAGTGGCAAGTTCTCCAACTTCGTATCAATTCGCGTGATAACGACTTATTGTTGAGACAAACACAACTTACTGGTATCTATTTCTCGGAACGCCCCGCAGAAACATGCATCTAACTTCTTGTTGAGCTAGCGCAGCTGTCACGACCCTTGTGCTTTATGTCGCCTTCCCCGTAAGTCGAACCCGTGACCAAAATACGCCACGATCCATCTTCTGACGCAATGACCCCGCCCACAGAATGAGCTATACTACGCATACTCGTACGTTCTGTTGACCCGTCACTGTGCAGCTTCCCAACTAATGCAGGTGTGAAAAGAGTTGGTATTCTCGGGAAAACTGTGAGCTATACATTATACACAATGTGGTCAATTGCTGACAGATGTGTCAGGTACTCCAACACAGTCTTAGTGAGCCTCAACATCGCATCTAACCTCGTGAACACAACCACCTGGACACGACGATGGCGCTTACCTCGCGATCTCCGATGGAGTTCGCGCTGCCGCGCTCTCATCGCCATGTTTCGCTGTCAGAATCGCTTGTACCTGGGCCACAGCAGCGAACATCAACAAGTGTCAATATTCAGCTCGCAACTTGCCCAGACGGTGGACAAGACGTGGAATAGATAAGGGAAAAGGCGAACGACACCAGCACTCGCTAATCTCCGGTAGGTAGAATTTCCTATTACAGCCGCTACCGTATACCAACGTTCCTGAACGGCTCCAGATGTGCAGGAATGGGTCGATTTCGAGATGTCAGCAGCTTTCTTTCTCATTTGTTTTGTTTTTGCCCCGGTCACTATTGCATCCTGTGCATTCTCGGAACAAGCGCGAGGCGCGCCGAGGTCACGAGGAAACGCACCAACATACCGGCGTGTTTTGTTTTGTTTCGACTTCTATAGCTTTCGATTTCGGCCTCGGTCCCATCTTTGAGCCTCACCTGACTTACTATCATGCGTTCATTACTTAGTTTTCTTGGTTTCCGTACGTTTTTTAATAGTTTTTCTTATGTTCACTAGGTTTTTATTGCTCGTCCTTCCACTAGGTTTCTGGGGAAACGGACACATGTTTCCCGGTTTTCACTAGTTTTGAGGTTGGTCTAGCGGAGCAAGTGCTGAAAACTAATTCGCCAGATTACTGATGGCCAGTCTCTGTTGCCAGTGGCATCTGCGGCGAGCGAACATCATCGCTTGAGAAGGTACAAACAAACATGACGTTTAGATGACAGAGCAGCGCTGTGGGAAAATGGCCACAACCTTATCCTTCACTCTCCGTGGCCCGCACCAACGACAACCGCTGCTGCCGAACGCGGTACGATATTGCACCGGAAAGGCTTCACATACCTACAAACACTCCACATTAACTTTCATTAATTCGTGGAAAGGGGGTGAATCGACCTACGATATAATACCCGATGTATACGTCCTCTTCGGTGGCCCCGTCCTCGGTAGGGGTAAATGTCAAATGCGGCCAATATACCCGCAATATTCGACCACATGCTTGCGCGGGCGAGGAAACGACCCGGACACTGTCGTGCTCCGAAACCGAATGCCTGATTTGGGGAAAGCCGGCGCATCCAGGGAGAGCCAGCCTCGGGATAGAACCGATCTGGCTCCGCGAAGATTGCAGGATCGTGCATTATTCCCCTGGGAATTATTGTTATTGTGGTTGGTACATAGAAAAAGGAAGCTGCTGATAGTACCACGTGTTGGAAAATAATCATCGAGCCTGCAGGAATGTAATACCCCTCGTAAATGTCACTTACTATCCACCTGTGTGGTACACCTGTTAGGGTAATCGTATTGTTATCACCACGAATATCATGACATGTAAGACACACCCAATGGAGTAACTGGATGCCAGCGTAAAACTTCTTTGAGTACCGCTTGCACATATGGAAGTGCGCCTTCGTCCGAGAAATCTGGAAGGCGTGAATTTCCAACCACTTGATCGATCTCAGCTTGCGCTTTCCGTTGGACTTCAGGGTACAGTGTCATTGCCAGGATGAATGTCTGCAGAGCAGAGACAGTCTAGTACGGAACGCTTCAGCTAACTGGGAGTGGTAACGTATCCGGGTACCCGGCTTGAACTCACAGTGTCGGCGCCACCCCAAATACATTGTACCAGGCACGGCCCTAGAAATCCATAGGTCTTCCTCCGTTGAATTTTCATCCAGATTCGATATAAGTTTCGCAGCGACAGAGGTAGTGCCGTCCCGGCAGCCTAAATAAATACATCATTGATATAATGAGCAAAGAGGTAGCTTCAATAACTCACGAGTTCGTTCTTGACTTTATCGTATGTAGTCTTCACAGCCCAACAACAACAGGGTAACCATTCGCGTGCTACCGCTTGTAGCGCGCTCCTGGAACCAGCTTGGCTTTTTGATCACTGCGACTATATATCAGTTTCCGTATTCCAGATAAGACGACCAGTAATACACCAGGGAATTGAATCAAGGAGCATGGGTTCCTTGGTTGTGGCGATTGCGACAGCACGCAGAACATTTTCTGCGTCCGCCACGTATGGTCGTTCTCTGGGAGCACATCGATCCCATAGGCAATCGACAGGATAACTTGTCCCGCCATACTTTCTCTTGAAATCAACAAATATTTTAACGCACCAGGGCACTCACTGCCTGAGGTGCTGTACGAAGTTGTCTGGGGAACGAAAGCAGATTGCGAAGAAGACGGTAGACTGCTTGTTTCTCGAGTGGTTGGTACTCCTCGAGATCTGCGGACCAAGTGGGCCAGGAATTCACGGCGCGAGTGACGCCATGCGGGACCGTATCGTGTAAGGCCGAGATTGTAGTCCATTCCAAAGCTTCGGGTAGCAGCTATTAGAGCACGACCGAATGTCAGCCAACAGGACTCGAACATACAGTTCTCCTAGTGCGACCAGAGGTGGTCTTAGAAGTGCATTAGACTAATCAATAATGGAACCACTTGCACTTTCTCTAACTCCTATCAGAATAGATAGAGGAGCGCTTCTCAAGTAATTCATTTGCGGCTTTCATCGAGTTGATTATGACAATATGCGATCCCATTACATCGGCATGGATAACGTCAGACCCTAACGAAGGCCAATAAGCGGGGGACGAGATAAGATGAGGAGAGAGCACATATTCCATACCTAACTGTTCAGACCACCTCCTGTATGTGACCCACTCCCTCGTGATGGCATGCTGAATAGACTGCCAACGACCGGAAGGCGCTTGGGTCCTGGTGGGTAAGGTAGGCGACGCTTTCTAGTGCGCATTACAAGTAATGCCAAGCCGCTGAAGCCCACCACGACGGCGAGGAGAAAGTCACCAAGAGCGAGGTTGAGCATTAGAAGAGGAGGTCCGAGTCTGGAGCGAACTGAGTGCATCGAACACACTCTTTTATCATGCAGCGGCCTCAAGAACACAGATCATCAGATATGACCGTTGTAGGACCATGGGAACATAGAGCGGCAGGTAAGTGGCATCATCCACGACCTTATTGTTGCCGATGCCCATGAGTACACAGACGGCAGCTATCGGGGTGATATATAAACGCGTTGGACTCACTGGACTGCAGTTCCCTCCCTGGTTCCCTCTGGTAAGTTACTTGGTCACAGCTCACTTAGTTTGACAGAACTTTGCCGTAGGCACCCCAGACACCATCACGGAATTTTTCAGGCGCTGAGTACTGGGTACACGTCGACATCCAATCAGAAGATCAGCCTGAGTCCACACTGGCAGTTGGGGTCCACGGAATAACATGTCAGTGCTTTTCGCCTGATTCATTCCAGCGGTAATAGCAGGCACTGGCATTTGTAATTACCTAATAACTACAAGACTGGTCACATTGCCGTAATGTTGTGAGGGAGAACCTTGGAACGAACCACACAGTTGGGACAGTCCCACAGACTCGGAATACCGTAACTCGAAAAGGCCACCGCTTCAGAATCCAAGTCAAAATCCGTGTGCTACGACGCGCTTGACGACGCAGCTGATGACATTGTTTGAAGGACAGAAACGTGTGCAGGCAAATGCACAAGATTGAATAAGAATAACCTCAGGTCCGCCAACTGTGTGTAGATGTATTACTGTAGCATAATACGCGGTTGACGCGCAACAATCAACAACCTTATCATACTATGCCGTATACTACGCCGTCCGTGGAATACCTTCACACGGTCGCGCGGGATCAAGAGCAAGGCGATAAATATAAGCCGGCGCGCCGCAGATAGACATATGATAGCAGTAGTGAATCAATATGATGTACGAGCACTACGTCGCCTCACTCGCGCCCACAGTGACAGGCACAGAAGCAGGCGTCCTACCACTCGTCGCCTCTTCGTCCTTCGCGGGCGTAGGCGGCGGGCGCTCGGCCGCCTCCCTGTCCTCCTGCGGTTCGGCGTCCACGTGCGGAGGCTCCGAAACGTCGGCGCCGTGCTCGGGACCGACGGACTCGTCCACGGGCTCCTGCGGGTCCTCTATCCCGGACGTGGATACAGCCACGTGCGACGGCGACACACCGTTCACGAGCGCGGTCGTCGGCGGCTCACCCTTAGCGGGGAGCGGCGTCGGCGAGAGAGGCGCGGCGACCTGCTTGAATCCGCCTGGCTTTTCCTGCGTCGGCGGCGGGGATGCGGGAGACGGGACGGGTGGTGCCGTGGGGCCGCGCGAGAGCATGCCCTTGATGCGCTCGTTCGAGAAGAGCGAGCCACGCTTCGTTGGAGGAGGGAGAGGGGCGCGCCCCGCGCCGAGCGGAACGTTGCCGGAGGGTAACGGCAGAGGCGAGGCTGGTGTGGGGGTCGTCGGGCGCGGAGAGACCGGCGCGGTGGTGACTCGCTTGTCTGCGACGAGGGTCTCGAGGAGGGCGGTCGGTGCGCCGGCGGTCTTGAGTACGCTGAATTTCTCGTGCAGGTAGCGCGCGTCTGTGAGTAAACTGCAATAGGGGGCGTTAGTGAGCAGAGAGAGTAGATAGGAGCGGGTAAGCGAGCGCACCGTTCTTTCGCCTCGAGAGTCGGGAAGTCGATTTTGGTGTACTCTTCCGAAAGCCTGTGATTGATGGCGGCAAATACTTGCGTCATCACGAACTGCGAACCGGACGTCGTCAGTCGTCAGCGCATTGATATTGGAATTTCGACACACACCTCTACAACCGCACTGGCAAGGTATCGCGACAGCACTTTGTGTAACGTGACCGTCTCCTTTACAAGCAGCTCCATGTACTCGTTCGTGCCTGCCTTCGCTGGCGGGGCGTCCCACCTGATCGCGTTGAGACTCTTTATGTGCGCTGAAAGACGGTCACCCATGATGGCGACCAGCTTCGCGTGTATCTCGTTCTGGTGCTCCTGATAGTCGCGTTTGAGCTTGTCAAATTCAACCAGCATCACGGCCTGCTTCGGCGAGAGGTGCCGCCGGAACGTCTCACGCACGTACGGAACGAGCGCGATTACGATCGAGAGGGACTGCGAGGCGAGCGCAAGGTGCTTCGCGGTGATGTTTTTCAAACCAGCAGAACGCATCGCCCCCGCACCGAGAACGACCTGACACGTCCGGGAGTTGAAGGCCTTGAGGAACTCGATGACGCGTGACATCGTATCTGTCGTGAGCAGGCTGAGATTGACGATCACTTTGAGGTAGTCAGTGAGCAGCAGCAGCGTCTCTTGGGTGGCGGGAACCGTAAAGTAGCTACGTTCCTCGATACGGAGGTGCTTCCTGACCTGGGGTGTTCCATTTGCTCGCGGGCTTGCGCGCGGAGAAGACGGTCGAGGTGAGGAAGGTCGGCTGTCCTTGCCCGGCGCTAGTAACGGGGATGATGGCGGCCGTAATGATGAAGGCACCAGGGGCGACGAGAATGCAGCAACTGCAGTCTCGATTTTAAGGACAAACTCACGCGGATCATGTACCGCGGCATCCAAGATAAAGTTGACAACCTGTTGCAGCGATGTTGGAACATCGGCCTGCATCCACTGCTCATCTTCGACGAGCTTGGCAGACTGGCTGATACGAGACTGGTGAAATGCCTGGAGGAATGACTTGGCCTGTCCGAGCAAGTCAGACCAATTCTCTTCCAAAGTTCGGGCTCGATCTCTACCTGACTGACGACTACACCACGAAGACCGACAATCATTCTTCTGCAGATGACTTCACACCGCACCACGAAGCTCCAGCACTCGTTGAACGTCTCAACGAACTCGCGCAGGTCTAGCTTTACGTGTTGGTCCGCTCGAGTGGATATGACTTTGGAAGTTAACACGTTCGCGGCCTCTGCTGAGGAAGACAACGTGTCGAACAGGGAATCGTGTATTGCTGTGAGCTCTGATGGTAATGCAGGCGGCCTACAACAGAATATGAGTGAGTGATCGACGGTGCGCGCCTTAGTAACAGACCGGATGCTCTCGATGACTTCAGTGATATTGCCATTGAGAGCTTGTAGCCCTTCCACGCAGTTCAAGAAGCTCTTGAGGATCGAACGGAGGACGCTGTGGAACTCATGATGCGTCATCGAGCGTAGCGAACTTATCCAGCTGGAGATTTTAGTGAATAGATGAACATGATACGCGTCCGAATCACCGACCTCGCGTCAGCGGACTCCTTCTGTGGATCCTCTGCAGGGTCAAACGAAGGCACGTGCTATGACACGAAGCAGATTTAGTTCTGCTAAATCGCGCAAATGTCAGTGGCGCACCTGCTGAACGATCCCTTGCACCTCTTCCAGAACAACGACCCTCCATACTGAGAGGCTCTCTCTCAAATTTTTGGCCCGTACGAGACCTTGAATCAGAGGGCGTAGTCTATCAGCCATGTCCGTGTGATCGCCTAACGATGAATGACCCCGGTGTATCCGCTCGGCAAGGCCAATCTTCAACACAGCCACTAGATCTGAGGTGAGCGATGACGTAATATCCTGCGTGAGCGTCTGCAGCTGGCTCGGTAACGCCGCAAACGCTTTCAACTTTGACAACGGTATGTCCAATACAACCGCAGCTCCCCCCTCCCGAAGGTCGCCAGGTGGCTCCTCCTCAGCGACCGAGGGCAGTGGCGTACCCCGCCGCGAAAGCACGGGAAGAGGCATCGCAGGTGCGCCGTCCCACATACCGCGCAAGTCGTCAACGCCGTCGAGCGCGGCACCCCACTCGTGACCATCAACAAGCCCGCGTATGACACCAACAGTCTCGACAACACCGCGGATCGCGCGGACGCCCGCCTGGACCTCCTGCAGATGCGCGAGCCGCACCTCGCGCTGGACGCCGCGCAGTCCGCGGCGCGCGCCGTTCTCCCCGACGTCGGTTAGCTGCGCGCGCAGAGCTTGTACGCGCGCGAGACAGTGTGAAGACTCGGCCTGGAGGTCTTGTAGATTGGAGAGCGCGGCGAAGAAAGGCGTTGCGCGACGCGCGATCTCGTGCACGAGGTGCTGCTCGAGCGTGTCGGCATGATGCGAGAGCTTTTCGAGGAGGGGGAGGGAGTGTGCCAAGGTGGACGGGTCGTGGGGGGTCGTGGGGGAGGTCGAACTGGAGGCGGAGGAAAAATAGGAGGACGCGGACGAGGAAGAGGGTGGGACTTCAGCGACGGCATTGAAAGTGCGAGGGTCGCCGAGGTCAAAGTCTGGCTTGAAGAATACTTCCGGGACGGTGGAGAGTGGTGGAAGCAATTTGGGCGGGCGCGGAGTACGGAGAGTATCGGTCGGGCTGTCGAGGTCGACCGTCTCCAGCTGTGTAGAAGCCGCACGACCGAGCACGAGATTATGCTGGAAAGCCTCCCACTCTGAAACTACAGCGGTGAGGTAAGGGTCAAAGTCCTTCCGGCGGACGCGCGGGAGCTCGGCGCGTGGTATAGGCGGAACCGTAGCATGGGCTTTTGGCGGAGCGGATTTCTTGTGAGGGTTATTGACGACAGTGGAAATGGCTGCGTGAGATCTGGGTTACACCAGTATGTGGTCCACGGAAGGTGCCACGTACCATGAAAACCGTGCTTTGCGCTACTCCACTGCGACGGAACGACGCCCAGTTGTAAGTTGGCAGTAGATGAAGTCGCTCCGTAGATGTCCACCTTCGGTGTCGTGGTAAAGTAGTCGCCGCGACCCTCCGTCGTTTCCGAAACACTAGCCGGACCCGGACGCCGTAACGTAGGGTCCCAGTTGAATCGATACGCAGAGGGCCTTGCAGTAGGAAGGTCCGGGAGGGGCCCGACTGGACTAGCTGGGCGTGACGGACTGGAGGTGTAGTCGGACATGGCAGCTTGCTTCGGTTGTAATAGAATTATCCGGCCCTTCTTGTGAACGAACCAGCTAACCGAGAAAGCCTCTCGTCTTCGTCGTCGTCGTCGTTGTCCGCAGTGGCAATGCAGTTGAGTATATTCTCACTAAGCGTTTAATGATTATGTAACATTACCACCTCCTGCCGACGCTCAGCTCGTTCAGTCCAACAATGGCGACGACGGCGACGACGGCGACGACAGCCCTACAGTCGCTGTTGACTGTACCACAACCTCTGGCGAAGCTTTTTTCTTACTTTCCCTTAAAAACTCACCCTCCTTCAAAACCTGCAAAAGCTCCCATAGTTGGCCCGCTACTCTGGGTACACCCACCACCTCCGTCTGTTCCAGCCAAAGAGAGCATCCTCAGCGCAGACGTAGAGTGTCTCAAATGGCAGGCGCACATTGCACTCAGAGGGCTCCGGGATGTTTCCGTTAGATGGGACGTCTCGCAAGAGGGTGCTCTCGGCGGACGTCTGCCAAACCTCCAAGTCCCATCCAAGCGTGCGAATGACGTGGACGGCGAGCTTCTTGCAGCCCAAAGTATCCTAGCGTGGATAGATGAAAAAGTGGGACCACTGGATGATCAAGAGGGCTACAAGGACAGCGAGTCGAGAGACGAAAGCCACGCATGGATTGCGTTGCTTGAGGGAGACGTCCATGCGGCCCTCGTACGTCCTCTCGAGCCCACTTTTCGTCCTCCCCGCGTTTTCTCATCACAGCCCTGGATAGGCACTAGCCCAACCCCTGCCGTCGTTCTTCTATCACGCTGTCCTCCAGCTTCCCCCGTCAACCACCCAGCGACCAGTCGAGACCATCCTCTCTCCACCCCCGGCCCCGCTCTCCGGCTTCTCGTCGCTCCTACCGCCCTACGGGGCGCGTCTCTCGCCGAACGCTATCGCCGCCCGATACCGCGACGCAATCGCTGCGCTCTCCGAGTGCCTTGGGCAGCATGAATGGTTCCTCGGCTCACTGTACGTCCAGTCCTCACACATGGCCTATTCATGCGCATAATGCTGACTCGGACGGACAGCGGACCCACGGCACTTGACGCCGCCGCATTTGCGTATCTCCACGTCCTTCTGCACGCGGAGGACGACTTACGGATAGAAGTAGCGCGTCGGGCCAATCTCGTTCATTGGGAGCGCCGCGTCTACGAACGAGTTCGCTCTGCGTTTGTGCAGTACAAAATTCCTCAATAATACTTGTCACTCTTTCCCCGCAATTATACCTGGCTATTCTTAAGTGACCCTGAATCGTGCGCTGCATTACCGACCCTTATCGCCCGCGCTGGCATTTCGTCCCTGACTAGTTCAGATATGTTTGACCAGTGGCCAAGAATAGGGTCGAAGCGCGCAGGCTAGCTCTTCACCTCGTCACGGATGCCCGCCCTGTATCGCGACCGCCCCTTAAACAGCGCTGCGAATGTTCATAGATTAGGAAGGTACCTCTCCAGTTTGCCCACCCAGCACGGAAAGGCCCCGACCTAGAATGAAATCTGTGTTTGTAACTCTCCTGCACCCCTATCGTACAGCAGAGCCGGACTCAATCGCAAGGGAACAACTTAAGCTTCGTCTCCATTTTTCCGGGCACCACACTCGATCTAAAGCACCGAATGCGCCTGGTGTTTGCGAGCTTCCCATTACCCCTGCCCCCGCCCCCGCCCACTCCTCTCTTCGTTCTCTTCACACAGGGCTATAACCACCGCAGCCCTTATCCCCCCAAAAAGCACCCACCGACGCAGCACAACAACCCGTGCATACTCGGCCCACTCGGCATCACCAAAAAATACATGCGATTCGCATGCGGCGGCTTTCTGCCCCTGCTCCTCTTACTCCTTGCCCAGACTAGGTGAGAATCGCACTTCTGCCCGGCGGTCCTTTCATCACCACAACGACGGCGCTCTTAATCTCGGTCTCAGCGTCGGCGGATCTGGGTGCGGCGCAGGAACCGTGACGCCCAGTGGACCGCTCGATAACTCCTCCGACATCCTCTCTGACGCTATCTGCCCCCTGCTCTGCCTAGATGGCAGTAGCAGCGGCAGCGGTGGCAGTGATTCGCAACAAGACGGTACTCCCGTACGGTATCTGTACCCCCTGAGCACGATGATGGCTGCGCCCGTGCCCGCGCTCGCCATCGGCCTCATCGCGCTGCTCTGGGTTTGGGTTCTCGATGGTGCGATGGTGCCGCTCCGGGTACGAACGTGGGCGTGCGGGCCGTCCGGCGCGGCGCGGAATGGCGCGTGTCGGTGCCGGGTGTGCACGCTGCGGATGCAGGCGCGGGGCCAGCCGCTACACGATGTGGGTGCGAGTGCGAAGATGGCGCTTAGTGGCTGGTCGTCGCCCGGGTACCCCCGGCAGGCCGTTTGAACTTTGTTTGTTTCTTCCTGTATCATTTGGTCTTATAATAGCGCAGGGACTTCTCGATTTACAGTAAGATCTACGCATCATATCGTAGGTACTGTAGTGAGATGTCAAGCTTGGGCGTAGACTTTGTCATACGAAAGTGCCACTATGATAGCACATTGCGCAGCTTAATTTGCGCTCGCTCGCCATCGTGTGTGATGACGGTTCGACTCCTGCGGCCTGAGGAGTGAATTAAATCAAACAATGAAAAGTCCTGAAATGAAGCAGCACAGTATGGATAACGAGAGTCCGAGTCGGGTGTGCAACGCTGTCAAGGAGTGACATACTCGGAACCACTAAACCAGGAAGCCATCAGGCCTGCATCAATCAGCCTGAGGCTGCATCGAGCCACATCAATACAACACCTTGCATCAACACCATTCAAGTTGCTGAATCAGGCAATAACGTAACTGACTGAGTCAGGCGAAGACCGTGACCTTACTACTCAGTAGTACATCAAGTTGTACAGTCACCATTAAGGTAAATGACTCATTGTATTATTCCGTGGGACTTCCCGACTGTATGTGTCGACGATCTTCTGATTAGCACCTCGACCCGTGGAGACGACCTACCCACTTTCCATGAAGTTTGGAGTACCTCGGGCAAGGTTTGTAGTAATTCTCAAATCATGTTAAGTGAGCTCTGACCAGAGTACCGTACCAGGACCTCGGCTACATCTTTCCCATCCAACAACTGTGAACCTATGGGCATCGGCAGCAATAAAATGCACGTACCTGCTGCCCCAAGTTCCCACGATCCTACAACGGTCATCATATCTGATCATCTGGTACCTCGAGGGCTGCTTCACGATAAAGAAGTGTTCGATGCACCCTGCTTCTGAACATCCCCTCATGGTGCTCAATATCGCTCGATATGACTTTCTCCTCGTCGCCGTGGTGGGCTTCAGCGGCCTGGCATTGCTCGTAACGCGTGCCAGCAAGCGTCGCCTACCTTACCCACCAGGACCCACGTCTTTCCCTGTCGTCGGCAATCTATTCAGCATGCCATCACGGGAGGAATGGGTCACATACAGGAAGTGGTCCGAGGAGTTAGGTGTGTGCGTCGTTGTCTTCACCTTGTCCCTGTTGATTCGCCTTCGTCAGGCTCTGACATAATCCATGCCAATGTAATGGGGTCGCATATTGTTATCCTCAACTCGATAAAAGCCGCAAACGAATTGCTTGATAAGCGCTCCTCCATCTACTCCGATAGGTAAGATTGAAAATAGGTTCAATTATCAACTAGTCTGATACGCTTTCCAAGACCACCTCTGGTCGCAATACGAGAACTGTATGTTCGAGTCTTGTTGGCTGGCATCCGGGCGTGCTCTAATACCTGCTATCTGAAGCTTTGGAATGGACTACAATATTGCCCTTGCGCAATACGGGACCGCATGGCGTCACTCGCGTCGTGAATTCCAGGCAAACTTTGGTCCCGCGGATCTCGAGGCGTATCAAACCGCTCGAGCAACGAGCAGCCCACTGTCTTCTTCGCAATCTACTTTTGTCCCCAGACAACTTCATGCAACACCTCAGGCAGTGAGTACCGGTTTCGTCAGACTTATTTGTATTTGTTCATTCCAAGAAAAAGTATGGCGGGACAGGTCATCCTGTCGATTGCCTATGGAATCGATGTACTCCCAGAGAATGACCCATATGTGGCGGACGCAGAAAATGTTATGAATGCCTTCGCATTCAGCACAACCAAGGAAGCCCTACTTCTTGATTTGATTCCCTGGTGTATTTACTACTGGCTTGTCTGGAAACTCGGAACCTGATAAGTAGTCGCAGTGATTAAGATGCCAAGCTGGTTTCCAGGAGCCCGCTACAAGAAGTTTGCACGCAAATGGTACCCTATTGTTGTTGGGGCCGTGAAGACCACAAACGATAAAGTCAAGAGCGAACTCGTGAGTGTTGTCGGTTTCTCTTTGCTCATTATATCAATGGTAGGTTCGTTTAGGCCACGGGAACAGCCGCTCCCTCTGTCGCTGCGAAACTTATATCGAAACTTGACGAGGATTCAACGGAGGAAGAAATATGGGTTGCCAGGGCCGTCCTGGTTCGATGTATTTGGCCGGCGCAGACACTGTGAGTTTAAGTTTTAACTTGAGCACCCGGGTACATCACTCGCCGCTAATTAGCTGAGGCATTCCTTAGACCGTCTCTGTTCTGCAGACATTCATCCTCGCGATGATACTGTACCCAGAAGTCCAGCGGAAAGCACAAAGCGAGATCGATCGGGTCGTCGGAAAATCACGCCTTCCAGATTTCTCGGACCAAGACGCACTTCCATATGTACAAGCGGTGCTCAAAGAGGTTTTACGATGGCATCCAGTCGCTCCGCTAGGTGTGTCGTTACATGTCATGATGTTTGCAGTGGTTTAGCGATATGGTTACCTAACAGGTGGACCACGCAAAGTCGTTGTAAGTGACATCTACGAGGGGTATTACATTCCTGCAGGCTCAACAATTATTCCAAACGCCTGGTACGCCTCTTACAAACTTCATTTTTTTCGTGCATCAACCACGGTAATTCCTAGGGGAATGATGCACGATCCTGCTGTCTTTGCGGAGCCAGACCGGTTTTATCCCGAGCGCTGGCTCTCCCCAAATGCGCCAGCTTTCCCGCATCAGGCATTCGGTTTCGGGTCACGACAGTGTCCAGGTCGCGTCCTCGCCCGCGCAAGCATCTGGTCGAATATTGTGGGAATATTAGCCGCGTTCGATATTACCCCTACCAAGGACGGGCCGCCCGAGGAGGCATATTCGTCGGGTCTTGTGTCGTGCGTCGATTCGGCTCCTGTTCCACGAGATAAGGAAAAGCTAATGTGGTGCCTACTGTAGGTACGTGAAACCATTCCGGTGTAATATCCTACCGCGTTCGGCGGCGGCGGCATCGTTGGTGCGGGCCACGGAGAGCGAGGGATGAGGTTGTGGCCGTTTGACCGTGACCGACGGCGCTGCCCCGTCGTCTAAACGTTATGTTTGCTTGTACCTTCTTTATGCGTCAATATTCGTTCGCCGTTGCCAACTGCGACAATGATTGATGGGCAACTCGAGTTCGCCTCGCATCGCGGCAGAGGTAGCAACGATATCAATATGAAGGCGAGATGGTGAATACGTGGCTACTTTTTCAACAAAATCCTGAATGGCGTAGGTGGGGTAACATGGAAGGTAAGTTACTCTGAGTGACAGCCCCAATCGCTTATGACAGAAAATTGCAAATAAAATAACAGTTCAGAATTGGAAAAGGAGGAAGAGGAGGCGTCCCCGGTGCACAGGCGGCGCCGGTGCCTCTCCACTTGCCTCTCCATCAATCCTAAAAACGGTATTCCGTGGACAGCATAGTTGGGCTTCAAACGCGTATTTTGCTAGTATGGTTGTTACCTCTGCTCACCGATTTGCGGGAGTCAAGGCCCATATCTGAGTATCCCCGGAAGTTATTCTTATTCAATCCTGCGCAACGTTTCTGTCTGTCACAAGTGCACCGTACTGGTTTCCTGTACACATCCGTTCGGGGCTATCACGCACGGATTGCGAAGCGGTAGCCCTTTAAGCTCAGGCTGTTGTTATGCTCGGCGCTGCACACTTGTCGTGCGCCCTGCTTGAGGCGCTTCATGAGCTTCACTTTGTGACCATTGTTTCGAGTCTTTCGACAATTATCGAGTACTAGTACTGTTGTGCGAGTGTAACGTGATTATGTAACGCGTTGCGCGCGCCGAGTCAAGATATTTGAGAGCACGAGTGTTCGGACGGATTCGAGAACAACAGGGTGATAAATTCAAGTCGTACATTTTATACTACTGCAATGTCCATAATTTGTAAATAAGAGACGCGCGATAATCATAAGGTACCAGAAGATATACGAACGCGTCGTCAAGACGCGGGGTCACAAGGCATGGATCGAGGTGTATAATCATAACGACGAGTCATATATAGGAGTGGGGTAGAAAAGGAACCGAGGCAAAAGCAGCACGCGATCGACGAGGTGGGATACATGTGGCGCGTCGCCTTCGTGACATGGGGCTCGGCGTGCTCGCGCTTGATCCGAGAAAGTATCCTGGAGACAGTGGCTATTGAACAAGGAAGGAATGGGGAGTCGAGGCAAAGGTATAGTAACGGCCGAAGGCCGCAGTGTCCAAAGATTAGAGCGTGAGGCCGCTCGCGCTGAGGCGCTGAGGCGAGATGGGCCACCGGCCCGATCCGGTCCTGCTCCCCCGCAAGTCGGGCTCACAGCGCGTTTCAGCATACTGTCCCTTAATACCGTTGATCCAATAGTGGGAATACGCCAGCAAAATTTGAAGCCCCTGAGGCACGCAGGGTCAGGTTGCGAAGTAAATAGGTACCAAGGCTTGAAGATCACAATCGCGCGGGCAGTGGAGGTGGTAACTCGGAATGATAGGGGCTGGCTCGCTTACTATTTCAAAGTTACTCTAATCTGTTTTGCGGCTGAACGATCATACGTATCTATCTGGTTTTAAAAGACACTGCAAACGAGCGCACACAGGGCGGCGGCCTTGGCGGTGACGATGTTGGGGGTGCTTAGCTTACCTAATCGAAGTAGGTCCTGATGGCGGTACTGCTCCAAGATGTAAAAAGTAGCCCGCATCCCTCAATGGCAATGGCCACCAGTCTATTCGCTGATGTCGTCCTGGCTACGCTGTATGCAGATGGGCAAAACAGAAGACGGCGATGATTCGGACATCTGGAACAATAAAACAATCATCCTATTGAATATTGTATCAAAGGGCTGTACCGTATGATGTGCTGTATGATGCACGCACCTGATAGGTGTCTACCTGTCAAACGAGCCGATATGCTTTGTTCGGACTGATCGGTCGTGATGCAGCCGCATCTTCGCAATCGCGAGTATAAAACCGTACCCCAGGGCATCTGGGCTCTCCAGCCCGGTTGCTCCTCACCCACCTTTCTTCTTTTCTTTGTTTGCCCCCACCCCCTTGCGCTAGGTCGCATTAGTGAATCACCGAGCCACACTCACCTTCGTCTACAAACCAAACCAAACGACGCGATGCGTTTCTCAGACGTCATTTTCCCTCTCTCTCTCGCCTGCACGATGGTCTCGGCTGGGGTCGTGAACCGCCGTGCGGCCTTCACGCTCCAGAACGGGCTCGATGCGCAGGCCCTCAACCTGAAATTCCAGAGCTTGACCCCCGACTCATCGTGCACGGACGGCGAGAGCGCGTGCGTCAATGGCCAGCTCGGGCAGTGTGCTGGCGGCAAGTTCCTCATCTCCCCGTGCGCCGCTTCGCTGCAGTGCGTTGCTCTTCCTCTTGTCAACAAACCCGGAACCAGGTACGCGTGTCGGAGGGGTCGTTTACGGGAAGGAGGCTGAACGTTGATGTACAGCGTCACCTGTGACACGCCGCAAGATGCCCAAGATCGTATTGCCGCCACTGGTGCCACCGGTGGTCTTGTGGGCAAGCGCGAGGTCGAGGAGCGTAGCACGGTTCAGATTGAACAACGGTAGGTATATCCGTATTCTTCTACTTGGTCTTGTTGGGGGTCCCTGTGCTCACGAGCATGTCCAACAGAACTAAGGTAGAGCACCGCGCAGCATTCACGCTCCAGAACGGGCTCGATGCACAGGCCCTCAACCGCAAATTCGGAGGGCTGCCTGCTAGCTCTCCGTGCACGGCTGGGGAGACGGCATGCGTTAATGGCCAGCTCGCACAGTGTGTCGGCGACAAATTCGCCCTTTCCTCGTGTCCTTCCTCGTTGCAATGCGTTGCGCTTCCTCTTGTCAACAAGGCTGGAACCAGGTACGTCGTGGTGATAGTCAGCGCGGCAAGGAGAGGCTGAACGTCTGTGGCGCAGTGTCACGTGTGATACGCCGGAAGATGCCGCGGCACGGATTGGTGCCACTGGTGCCACGGGCGGCCTGTTGGGAAAGCGAGCCAAGGTAGAGCGCCGTGCGGCGTTCACGCTCCAAAATGGCCTCGACGCACAGGCCCTCAACCGCAATTTCCAGAGCTTGACTCCCGGCTCGGCCTGCACGGACGGCGAGACCGCGTGTGTCAAGGGCCAACTCGGGCAGTGTGCTGGCGGCAAGTTCCTCGTCTCCCCGTGCGCCGCTTCGCTGCAGTGCGTTGCTCTTCCTCTCGTCAACAAGCCCGGAACCAGGTGCGTGTGTTCACGTTCAACTTGCGGGTCGTTGGGGCTGATGGTCTGGCACAGTGTCACATGTGATACGCCAGAAGATGCCGCGACTCGTATCGGTGCCACCGGCGCGAAGGGCGGTCTCACTGGAACCGGGAATTGATCTTAAATTAAGCAAAAATCTTGAAATAAGACTTAATTAAGACTCAAAATATTTATGTGTGACAATATATTAGGGAAAGATTTAAAGTTTTTAAGTCACTAGACCGGTGACCGTCTGTATATGAAGATAAACCTGAATCACATGCCCCGAAATGCGCCTGTTGCAGCTGTCATGTGATCTATAAACTTTAAATATATTGTCACACAAATTTACAAATAAATACTTTGAGTTTTATTCAAGTTTTATTCCAAGAAATTTTGCTTACAGATCAATTCCCGGTTCCAGTGTCTGTTGGGCAAGAGGAGCGCGACGTAATCTGGTCACGGTACGCCTTGCCACTTCCACACGCTTCTCCTCAAAGGAGTGTGCTGACGGGTCCTCTACAGCGCTGAGAAGGCCCCACCCGCCTGCGAGGAAGCGTGCGGACACGACAGTTGCCGGTGCCAACCTCCTTCTGAAGCGGGTCGCACAGACGGACCTCGGTCAGGTCGCGCAGAGCTGGCAGGACCTGTGCGTGAAGAGCGGTGGTAAACGGAACGGCGCGGGTGGGGACCCGTGCGTGAAGCTCGCAGGGCAGAATGGGATCGCGGCGCTCCTTGCGAATGCGGACCCGTGCGCGCAGCAGGACAACGCCGACGCGATGGTCGACTTCGCCAAGTCCCCCGGCGTGAAGACGTCTCGCAAGAGGGTGCACTCGGCGGACGTCTGCCAAACCTCCAAGTCTCATCCGAGCGTGCGAATGACGTGGACGGCGAGCTTCTTGCAGCCCAAAGTATCCTGGCGTGGATAGATGAAAAGGTGGGACCACTGGATGATCAAGAGGGCTACAAGGACAGCGAGTCGAGAGACGAAAGCCACGCATGGATTGCGTTGCTTGAGGGAGACCTCCATGCGGCCCTCGTACGTCCTCTCGAGCCCACTCTTCGTCCTCCCCGCGTTTTCTCATCACAGCCCCGGGATAGGCGCTAGCCCAACCCCTGCCGTCGTTCTTCTATCACGCTGTCCTCCAGCTTCCCCCGTCAACCACCCAGCGGCCAGTCGAGACCATCCTCTCTCCACCCCCGGCCCCGCTCTCCGGCTTCTCGTCGCTCCTACCGCCCTACGGGGCGCGTCTCTCGCCGAACGCTATCGCCGCCCGATACCGCGACGCAATCGCTGCGCTCTCCGAGTGCCTTGGGCAGCATGAATGGTTCCTCGGCTCACTGTACGTCCAGTCCTCACACATGGTCTATTCATGCGCATAATGCTGACTCGGACGGACAGCGGACCCACGGCACTTGATGCCGCCGCATTTGCGTATCTCCACATCCTTCTGCATGCGGAGGACGACTTACGGATAGAAGTAGCGCGTCGGGCCAATCTCGTTCATTGGGAGCGCCGCGTCTACGAACGAGTTCGCTCTGCGTTTGTGCAGTACAAAATTCCTCAATAATACTTGTCACTCTTTCCCCGCAATTATACCTGGCTATTCTTAAGTGACCCTGAATCGTGCGCTGCATTACCGACCCTTATAGCCCGCGCTGGCATTTCGTCCCTGACTAGTTCAGATATGTTTGACCAGTGGCCAAGAATAGGGTCGAAGCGCGCAGGCTAGCTCTTCACCTCGTCACGGATGCCCGCCCTGTATCGCGACCGCCCCTTAAACAGCGCTGCGAATGTTCATAGATTAGGAAGGTACCTCTCCAGTTTGCCCAGCACGGAAAGGCCCCGACCTAGAATGAAATCTGCGTTTGTAACTCTCCTGCACCCCTGTCGTACAGCAGAGCCGGACTCAATCGCAAGGGAACAGCTTAAGCTTCGTCTCCATTTTTCCGGGCACCACACTCGATCTAAAGCACCGAATGCGCCTGGTGTTTGCGAGCTTCCCATTACCCCTGCCTCCGCCCCCGCCCCCGCCCACTCCTCTCCCCGTTCTCTTCACACAGGGCTATAACCACCGCAGCCCTTATCCCCCCACAAAGCACCCACCGACGCAGCACAACAACCCGTGCATACTCGGCCCACTCGGCACCACCAAAAAATACATGCGATTCGCATGCGGCGGCTTTCTGCCCCTGCTCCTCTTACTCCTTGCCCAGACTAGGTGAGAATTGCACTTCTGCCCGGCGGTCCTTTCATCACCACAACGACGGCGCTCTTACTCTCGGTCTCAGAGTCGGCGGATCTGGGTGCGGCGCAGGAACCGTGACGCCCAGTGGACAGCTCAATAACTCTTCCGTCATCCTCTCTAACGTTATCTGCCCCCTGCTCTGCCTAGATGGCAGTAGCAGCGGCAGCGGTGGCAGTGATTCGCAACAAGACGGTACTCCCGTACGGTATCTGTACCCCCTGAGCACGATGATAGCTGCGCCCGTGCCCGCGCTCGCCATCGGCCTCGTCGCGCTGCTAAGCCCGAAGGGAAGGTGACAAATGCTAGTCACATGCTTTGGTGCGCCGTGCACGGCCCATGGTGGGGTAACGTGGAAGGTAAGTTACTCTGAGTGATAGCGCTTTCTAAAACGAGACCCCTCGCAATCGCTTGACAGAAAATTGCAAATAAAATAAGAGTTCAGAATTGGAAAAGGAGGAAGAGGAGGACGCCGTCTCCGGTGCACAGGCGGCGGTGCATCTCCATCAATCCCAACGGTATTCCATGGACGGCATAGTTGGGCTTCCAGTCAAACGCGTATTTTGCTAGTATTGTTGCTACCTCTGCTCACCAATTTGCAGGAGTCGAGACCCGTATCTGAGTATCCCCGAAAGTTATTCTTATTCAATCCTGCACAACGTTTCTGTCTGTCACAAGCGCACCGTACTGGTTTCCTGTACACATCCGTTCGGGGCTATCACGCACGGATTGCGAAGCGGTAGCCCTTTAAGCTCAGGCTGTTGTTATGCTCGCCTCTGCACACTTGTCGTGCGCCGTGCTTGAGGCGCTTCATGAGCCTCACTTTGGGACCATTGTTTCGACAATTATCGAGTACTGTCCCTCAATACCCGTCGATCCAATACTGGACAAAATTTGAAGCCCCTGAGGCACGGGTCAGGTTGCGAAGTAAATAAGTACCAAGGCTTGAAGGGGCGAAGGAAATCGATCATTACAATCGCAAAGGCAGTGGAGGTGGTAACTAGGAATGATAGGGGGCTAGCTTACTATTTCAAAGTTACTTTAATCAGTTTTGCTGCTGAACGATCATACGTATCTATCTCTAAAAGACACTGCAAACGATGATCTAAGGCGCACACAGGGCGGCAGCCTTGGCGGGTGACGATGTTGGAGGTGCTTACCAATCGAAGTAGGTTCCTGGTGGCGGTACTGCTCCAAGATGCAAGTAGCCCGCATCCCTCAATAGCAATGGCCACCAGTCTATTCGCTGATGTCGTCCAGGCTACGCTGCATGCAGATGGACAAAGCAGAAGACGGCGATGATTCGGACATCTTGAACAATGAAACAATCATCCTATTGATTCTGAGCTAGGAAGCCTTCAATTGCATCAAAGGGCTGTACCATATGATTGTGCCGTATGATGCACGCACCTGACAGATGTCTACCTGTCAAACGAGCCGATATGCTATGTTCGGACAGTTCGGACATGATGCAGCTGCATCTTCGCATTCGCGAATATAAAACCATACCCCAGGACATCTGGGCTCTCCAGCCTGGTTGCTCCTCACCCACCTTCCTTTCTTTCTTTTCTTTTTGCCCCTACCCCCTTGCGCTAGGTCGCATTAGTGGATCACCGAGCCACACTCACCTTCGTTTACAAACCAAGCCAAACGACGCGATGCGTTTCTCAGACGTCATTTTCCCTCTCTCTCTCGCCGTCACGACGGTCTCGGCTGGGGTCGTGAACCGCCGTGCGGCCTTCACGCTCCAGAACGGGCTCGATGCGCAGGCCCTCAACCGGAAATTCCAGAGCTTGACCCCCGACTCATCGTGCACGGACGGCGAGAACGCGTGCGTCAATGGCCAGCTCGGGCAGTGTGTCGGCGGCAAGTTCGTCCTCTTCTCGTGTTCTGCACCGCTGCAGTGCATTGCGCTTCCTCTTGTCAACAAGACTGGAACCAGGTACGTCGTGGTGATAGTCAGCGTGGCAAGGAGAGTGCTGAACGTCTGTGGCGCAGTGTCACGTGTGATACGCCGGAAGATGCCGCGGCACGGATTGATGCCACCGGCGCGAAGGGCGGTCTGTTGGGCAAGCGGGAAATCGAGGAGCGCGAAGCAATCTGGTCACGGTACGCCTTGCCGCTTCCACACGCTTCTCCCCTGCTGACGGGTCCTCTACAGCGCTGAGAAGGCCCCACCCGCCTGCAAGGCGAAGGCGAAGGCAAAGCGTGCGGACACGACAGCTGCCGGTGCTAGCGTCCTTCTGAAGCGGATCGCACAGACGGACCTCGGTCAGGTCGCGCAGAGCTGGCAGGACCTGTGCGTGAAGAGCGGTGGTAAACGGAACGGCGCGGGTGGGGACCCGTGCGTGAAGCTCGCAGGGCAGAATGGGATCGCGGCGCTCCTTGCGAATGCGGACCCGTGCGCGCAGCAGGACAACGCCGACGCGATGGTCGACTTCGCCAAGTCCCCCGGCGTAAAGAACGAACAGGCACTCATCGCTAATGCCATCGCATATCGCAAGCACCCCCGCAACGCGCTCAACATCGACGGCGTCGTGCCATCGACACTGTTCTGCGAGAAGGCGCCACGCAACGAGGAGCTCAGCGGCGTCGTCAACGCCCAGCTTCAGGGCGTCGACCCGGGCTTGTTTGGCTCACCCAACACTGGCCTCGTTGCTTTCGGCGCTCGTGAGTCCTTTTTTCACCGCTTATGAAGTAGTGTGTGCTCAACGAAATCTCTTCAATAGCGGGCACTTGCCCCTTTGGAAAAACTGCTGACGTGGCCACCTGCTCTTGCTAGGAGAACTGACTTATTACCACGATTCTTTCTTATGGAGGCGACATTGAGAGAAGCTGGAAGCGCATCACCACACTTATTTATCATATCAATAAACTATTCGTCGTTACTATAGTTCTTCGTTTGTTTTCTAGGAATTCAGTGTCTGTTTTCGGGGTAATCCGTCTTCGTGTGATTCGACACCGGGGTGCAAATTGCGAATAACAAGAATAAGCAACTTTTATCGCTAGTTTAAAATGACTCAGTTGCTTCAATCAAACTCCCTTTTTCTCTTTATACGTTGGACCGACTCGGTCGGTCGCACATCTGAGAGGACCGCGGGTGTAGAAAGCGGAAAGTTCTGGACTTTCTGCAGAGAAGAGCATACGAGACCTTGATATGGGGGAGGTGCTTACAACGGCTGCTTAATTGGGGTGAGGGTTCGACGGCGGACGGACGGAGAGCGACAAAGTTAGACATGGACAAGTTGCGCCTATATGTGTTAGGGGACGTCTCGAGATACACTCAAAGGCCGGGGATTCCTTCAACACATCACGGGCAGACGTCGATTCCCAGTGTCAAAACGCCGTAACCAAATAACTACAGTAAATGGTTACGGGGAGCGTTCTATTGTGACGAATAAAGAAAGAAGGGGGCGTGGAAGGGCGGGAGGACACAAAATAAGAAGTGATTCCGACGCACATGGGAATGAAGGGCTGCGCGTGCGTGGCGTGGTACCAAGGGCAGGGGCTCGTGCGTGGTGTGCGCACCTGACCCTCGCATGTGCATCAGCACAAAGCTGTGTAATTAGTTGACAGGCATTAAACACTGCCGCCGCCGAGAGCACGACGAACCGCTACGGTATCGTAATTTAGGATGTAGCGATAATTATATCCAACGAGGCGAAGGCGAAAGAAGCTACTGGATTCGGTCCGGAATGTTCCAAGACAAGATGGATTGCAAAGTCACCGATGCATCCGGCGGTGGAAGAGAGGCGATGACCACTAATTGCTATCTAAACTTATGGCGCCGTCCGCGGGCTTTTTGCTAGGACGGTGCCATGCCATCTGGCCGAGGCGAAGGTGAGAGACGAGATAACAGAGACGTGTATGTTTCGGCGGCGGCGCCAAGCCGGGTCCACGCTTAAACGGTTCGTCGTTAAAGGACGACCCAGTCAGACCGGTTCGCAACAGCATCGGGCCGGGGACCTGGGAGCTGGACGGAATGGGAAGTGGTGTTTGTTATAGGCCAGCGCCAAGAGAAGCATCAGCAACAAGCTACAAGCTCGGCGGGTCGCCTGCTTCATAGATCAGGCAATGGTTATGACCAGAGTTTTGTCACGAGGTGAACACCGAAACGGAAAAGGTCGTATCGGAATCGCTGCCCTCAGCCACAGCCCCCGGCCCAGTGGGCGGATGCAGCGGGGGGCGATGACGCCTTGCGCGGGTGGTGGAGTGAGCAGCGGAGATTCCCGGTCGGGGAGGAAGGCGGGTGTGACGAAGAATTGCGTGACAAAGAGGGTTGGATTGCGTGGTTTTAGTGGGTTGTCGTCGAAGGTTATTGACACTGCAGAGGGGCCGAAAAAGACGCCGGAACCCGAAATGATGTAGAATGGAGACCTCAAAAAAAAGGGGGAAGGGTATTAAATAAATCATAACATGCATTTTGGGCGTTGCGCCGACTTGAAGGCTGAAAACGAGAATTTGGAATGACGAGTCATAAAAGAGCGTTGTCATGCGTACTTACCCACTTAATTATAAAACCCTCGATTGTCACCCGCCCATCCCCTTCTCCTCCATCCTCTCCACTATCCTCTTTCCTCTCCCTCGTCCTCAAAACACAGAGTATATCATGTTCGACGAGGAGTGCTGTCTTCAATGCGGCAAACCAATGCGTCACGACAAGTAAATATCGGTCCCTGATCCTCCTACTCACATGATCCTTTGGTCTAACCTCATTACGTCCTCCTCCAGCCGTATATACTGCTCCGACGCATGCCAGGTTCTTGACGACTCCTCTCCCTCCCTCTCTGCCGCCTCTTCTGCTTGGCCTTCTCCATCTCTACCTCCCGTCACAGCAGGGTCTACACACGAGCTACCCTCACTCACTCTCGGCATGTCACTCTCCTCCACCAAGCCCGCCGTCTACCCGCCGTCTTACCCAATCTGGTACGATGAGGAGGACGACACCGATCTTCTTTCTGTTCGTCCTTCGGATGATACTCTTCTGCGACCATATGACGCCCTGTCCTATGCCCGCCGCCCGGGCGGCACCAACACCCACTCAACCATCCCACTCCTCCACCGCCACTCATCATCGAGTACAAGCACAGGACACAGTGCAAACTCCGCGGAAGAAGATTCAGACATATCTGGACCCACTTCTCGCCATCACCGCCGCCGTTCGTATGGCACCCCTCTTCGCCCGACCGCACCCTTACCGGGAACAGAGATCCCGGATGCTGTTGCTACCATAACTTCCAGAAAGCGCAACCGTGCTTCTCTCCCCGCCTACTTCTCTCTTCTCACCCTTGGAGCGCCACTTGCAAAGTCTTCGGTGGCAATGTCACCTCCGCGGTCTTCGGCTGACACGGCCCGTTCGCGACCGTCCCCTACCATCCCCCGTCTTGCTCGGGCAACCATCGACCCCACACACGCCGTGGCCGGTGCGTCGCCGAGCAGCGCACCCCTTCTCGCGCTGGATCCAGAAGAGTACCGTGGCCGGCGCCGTCAACCTGGCTCTACTTCGCGCCCACGGCCCCGCTCTCCGTCGCGTTCCCGTTCTCACTCTCACTCGCGCGAGTGGACTTCCGGAAGGGAGGAGCCGCGTGGGCGTCGCAAGCTGGACGAGCTCGATGGCTGGGTTGCAGATCGTGAAAATGGGTATGGCCGTGGGCGCAGCGGGTTGCGCGATCGGGCTGAACGTGCGCAATGTGCGCGCAGATGACCGTGACTGCAGATCATCATGGATTGGTACCTGTCCGGTCAAGCGCAGCTGACAGGCTTCCCCTCCTCACAGCGCCTCATGCATGCCAACTTCCCCTCTCATCACTTTCGTCTTATCACCACCCCATTCTTCCTGGTCTTGCATGCCACCGTCACCCTTCTCGCCTGATGCCACGCAATTTGTCATATATGCAGTACATTGCCCCATTCGATCATCGTCGTCTTCCATTCATTGCAGCATTATTTTTTTCTTTCCCCTTTCCTCTCTCACATCTCTCAAAATTGTCATTTTCCCACCTTCCTCCCCCTCTCAGTCTCCTTCATTTCTACTCTTGCCACAAACAAAACGAACACGTTGCACCAAAAGCAATTTCACATTTTCTTCGCAAGCAAGCACGTAACGACGCAACGCAACGCAAGCCTTTCCCGTGTGGATTATCTATGTATCTATTCCCCCTCTGGTGGTATTTATCTCGCAAAATGAAGGGTATTGGTTGGAAAAGGAAGAAAAGGACGTTGCGATATAAACGCAGGAACGAATTTATCAAAAAATTGAAATAACGCAGATTCTTTTTTTTTTTTTAGCAATAGCAGCAATAACAATCAGAGTAATAATACAAAATAAAAAGTTATCTGTTTTACTAAAACGAGAATTCTAGAAAGTGTTCTCCGAAGACTGCTGGGAACTTAATCCCCCTTCGTGATTCGCAATCGGTGGTGTGTGGGGGAGCAATTGATAGCGCGCGATCTTCCATCCATCCCTCCATTCACCCCTACATGCATCCTTGAAGAACTTTATTGGAACCACATCAGAAGTTCCCCCAGATCGACTGCGGTATCTGTCAGTGGTGATCGGACGTGTAGGCAGACAGGCAATAAGGCACCGACAGCACCCGTTCACACAAACTGATCGGAATTACCGTACCGTCCAATCTACAGTATCAAGTTGTCGGGACGCGGGTGCAGTGAGCAGGAAGCACCATGTACGCAACATGCAAGGCTTCTGTTGTAACGAAAAGCCCAAGGGCAGGGGCGCGACCGTACCTCGTCTCGTCTCGGCCGGTCTTCGGCGTGGCGCGCCCTGGTCGAACTTAACTTACTCCCTTCAATAGCCCCGTCGAGTTGCACACTTGTTCTCGTGCCATGTCTTCTCTTTGTGTCGTATCGTGTTGTGTCGTGGGCACGGCGTGGCGTGGCTTGTCGTGTCTTGCTCGGACATTTTTCAGATACTGTGGTCTCGTCGAGGCGCTGGCAGCCCGGCGGCATAGCCACAAACCCGTGAACGTGATGCATGAGGCTTGAATGGGCCGTCAATAAGATCTCCGGGACACAAGAAGCTACGAAGAGCTTGAGAAAAAAGCCAAAAACACGTTGGTGGGACGTTTATTGCAAAACTAGCAGGAGAACGAGACAGTGACAGTTTCATTTCCCCGAAACAACGACGACGACAGATTTCAAGAAACCGGTATTTCCATTTCCATTTCCGTCTCCGTTCCGAGCCTTTGTTCTGCGCGTCCAGGTCTATTTTGTGTTATCTTCGGGCGCAGTACGACAGTGTATGTCGTGTAATACGACGTTATCTCCTCCCCTATCTTCACTGAGAATTAACCGGCGTGCCGTGATCACAGTGTATCGCCACGGGCTTCAATAATACCACTAGCAGAACGACGACCAACCGACTGACGGAACCGAACGGGTCCCCCCTTCACTAACTTACAAGTTTCGGGTCGGGCGTTTGCTAACTCCCACCACGGCTCGACGTGCATACAGCATCCACGTTTCGGCCTATTCGGGCGTCTCGCATCAGTGCCACTGGCAACAAATAATCGTATAGCCGGCCGGTCACGCGCGTCTACAGTACATGCATGCATGTGCGTGCGTGCGCATGGTTGCGCACGCACGCACACGCCGCTAGTACAGTACACCAAACTCCGGTCCGAGCGCCAGAGCGAGTAGTACCTGGATCACTCCCAAAAGATGGTGCACGGTGTATGTAGCGGATCAAGGGCAAGGCTTGGCTCCGCAAACAGCAAGAACAATGGACGGCGGTTCCTAGTCCCGTAGCAGGTGCCCACGCCATCGGTGGGTCGAAGCGCCCAATCTTATAAATACATAGGAAATTGCTGGAGTGGGTTGGTCGGGCCTGTGGCGGCTCATAGCGCTCATAACTGATGTCGATGGCCCCCTGCCTGTTTGTGCAGTTGACGCCTGTCTCGCTCGCTCCTTGCGCCATGGCACACGAGACTACGCCAATGCCATGCTGTATGTGTTCGATGCGACGTGACATGACGTGGTATGATGCGATATGATATGATATGGCGGCATGGTATGATGCCATGCCAGTGATTCCCCTTTACCACGCTGTTCTCGCCCCACCGCTTCCGCAGACGGCAGCTGCGGCCGCGTTCCGGCCTTGCCGTGCTATGGCGCTATCTCCAACTCGTACTAGTCTGCAGTATTAGTCGGGTCCCGTGCGACGATGCGCCTGTCACAGGGCCAGGTCAGGCGCTGGCGTCGGAGAGAGACATGGAAGGGGGCCGAGATCGGGAAAACGTACCATGTGTCCACGTGGAACGGCACGCGCAGTCGGGTGGGCACGAAACTCGCCGAGTTGTACCAGCGCGCCAACCGGTGACCGGTGTACTATCATAAGTTGCCCACGACGCACACGAACCGCTTCCGGAGCGTCTTTTGTTCTGCTCTTTTTTGTTTTTGTGGCGTCGCGTCATGATGGCAGATCCGTGGATCATGCACGGAACTTGGAATGCCATTCAGTGGGCAAGCGGTCTAGCAGTCCAGTTCGCCCTCGACCTGCCACGGATCTCACAGATGCTTCCTTCGTTTTTGTTCTTAATTTTGTGCTGTCAAGTACAGCACAGCATGGAGAACACAACGATCAAATCAGTTTTGGCTTCGGCGGCAGCTTGCGAACAGTATGGTTGCCCGCCGCCTCCCCAAGAGGAAACAGAAATCTTCCTCCCGCTTCTCCACTCCACTCGGAGAATAGCGTTGTTACCCGTGCGTTTTGCGCAGAGATCATGTTTCAATTCTGGGTTGGGGTCGCCATCAGGGGATTTGATGCGTTATCAGTTGTCACAGAGGTTGGCACGGGTCTGGGGTGCGTGCCACATACCAATTTATCCGTCGTTGCGCTCCAATTGGACCGATCCTCCCCCGATGTATTACTGTATTCCATACAAGCACTGGGGAGGTGGTGTATTCCCCATCGTCATCGCTACAAGTGATTTGAAAATGACCATCAAAAAAAGGTTTATTTTTCACGTTGGCAGGGGTGGGGCCTGGAGTGTTGAATTGACAAATAACGAGAGTGTAGGGGTACAGGGTAAGTAAGAGGTTCCATCATCATCATGGTGCCATGATGGTGCCCAAGCAGGTGTGATCATGTGATGCCGTGTCCATGATGTCACAGCACTCATGACTCGGCCCAAACCTCGGCCATTCGATCGTGATCGTGGTCAGGGTCAGCCGTTCCGTCGGGGTTCTTCAAGTTCGTTGCCTGTGCATGCACACCTAAACGTCCCGGACCAGTCACCAGTGGGCTGAGGTGACGTTGGGTTAGACACGTGTATGCGGCACGTGTGTGCACTGCGCATGTGAA
Source organism: Lactarius hengduanensis (assembly GCA_021525025.1). Taxonomy (NCBI): domain Eukaryota; kingdom Fungi; phylum Basidiomycota; class Agaricomycetes; order Russulales; family Russulaceae; genus Lactarius; species Lactarius hengduanensis. The sequence goes on along the minus strand of JAKELI010000077.1, from coordinate 26,895 downwards.
TTCGTCACTGTCACCATTGGTGGACAGCGCCCGTTGGTTCGTTCGCTCGCTGCTTTTTTCATTTTCGTTCATCCCCTGCAACTAATGCCGCCCACATATGCGCGGGTTCTGTTTTTGTTTGATCACGGTGATGACAATAACGACAACAATAATGATAACTGGAAGAATTTCCGTTGCCGCGCGGCTCTGACCCTGGTCGTGGTCAAGGTCACGACAGCAAGACTGACCCGCCCTGCAGTCTCAAATTATTTGGGTTGTTCGTGGCGCATTATGGGTTTTCGATCCCGGCCCTCGCACCGTTTGTTGTGACTCTGAAAAAAAAACTTCATATCAGAATGGGTATATACGTACTGTACGTACTTTAGATGCCGAAGTGAAACCAAACGAAATGAAGGCAGACGCTACCGGAGGTAGCCTAATACAACCCAGTATCTCCAAAAGGCCGTCGCCTCCGTGGCAAGACGTGTTTTCCATCAAACCGTTATCTGATACACGAGGGCGAGTGCCTCCGGCGCGCCCATTATCGCATTCAGGCTTGCGCTGCGTGGTTACGTGACCGTAACGCTCTGTCTGCATGGGTCTATGAAAGTTCTTTATTATGCAACAGCACCCTGAAAACGAAAACATTGCGTGAGCGTCATGATGTCCAAACAAAAACGCGCGCGAGAAATACACCTATCTGGGGTTGGGACCCGTTGCCACCGTTGCCATGCTGCGGTTGGAGTGGTCCACTCCCCCAAAATCATGTTGGGGGAACGGCAGCAGCAAGCGAGTAAGCCACACACAAACTCTGACCAGACGCCACCGAATGGTGATCATGCGTGGCCCGTTTCCGAGGCCGAGGGGCATTGGAAGTGGCATGTGATGCGGCGAACGTGGTGATTCCAGTTCTGCGCCGCCGGACGAACAGAAGTGCGATTTCGCGGGATGCACAATTTCCTTCCTTGTTGGGGTAACAAACCTCCATTCACAAACGCTCAGCTCGCCCACCAGGTTCGAGTTCTCAGCAGGCCGGAGCTCACTCGCACTCGGACCCTAGCCCATCACGGGAACGTGGTCCAGGGTCCTCACGTGCCAGCCGTCGCCGCACAGTGACTGACGGGTATTGTACAGACGTGTGACCATTAGCCCTTCTGGAAATGAAATGCGACGTGTAATGATGGGTTCTTTCAGCGGATGCGGGTACAGGGCATCGACGTGGCCACAGATGTTCCATACTGGCACACGGACGGAGCCTCAATAGAGTTGGGAGCAGTCCGCCAGCGTCTTATTCCTTTGATAAGAGGAAGCAAGAGAAGAAGAGTGTTGTCATTCCTCGGAACTCACTCGGGTCTGCGCTCGGCCTCGATTGAGGGGGAATCTATGATGAGCGGGTGATAAGAAGGAACGGACGAGTAGACACGAGTGATCGGGCACGCGAGTGCATTGAAGATGTGCTGGAAACGAAGCTTGCAGGGGCTGTTCCAGGCAGTCCTTCTTTGCGCCCATAGTCGCCCCATTGTAATGACCGGGCCGGTGTTTTAGCCGGATTTCCGGTGCGCAATGGTGATCAACAAAGTCGGGAACAGTCAACGCGTTCATGGCTGCCATCCTCCCGCTCCGCCTGCCCGACCACCTACACACCCTTCTCATCTCTACAGTCGGCTTCGCCGCCGTGCACCACCTCGCTGCGCCAGAATTCGTGCGCTTCTTGCTCGGGAAGAAGGCCTGGGACGCGCTGGGCACGCGCGAGCGCGTCGGGTGGTGCGTTGTTATTTGGCCTGTTGTGCGTTTGTATGCTGACGCGAAGAGCCTGGTGTGCACCCCCTCCAGGCAATCGCGCGTGACATCGCTTGTCCATGCGCTACTGATCCTCCCGCTCACCGCGCGTTGCCTGCATATCCCGGCGCTCGCGGCGGACCGCGCGTTCGGATGGGACCCGCGCGTCGGGATGCTCTTCGCTGTCACGAGCGGGTGAGTGCGACGCGATCGCGATCGAAGCGTGACACGGAAAAAGAGCACAGCAGAACTCACCTTTATGGGCAGGTATTTCCTGTGGGATTCGGTCGTGTGTTTGGTGCATTTCGAAGGGTTCGGGTTCATGCTGCACGGTACGCGGACGTCTCAATCTTTTTTTTTTCTGCTACTAGGAACGACACTGATATGTCTTCGTCGTGCCAAGGATTTGGTTGCTTGTTGGTCTATCTCAATGCTTTTGTGAGGCGTTGCTCGCGTCATTGTCCCGTCAAACATTGAACGCCTGCGTGCGTGCACGTCACAGCGGCCCTCCTTCGCTTACTACGGCCCACGTTTCCTGCTTTGGGAGCTGTAGGTAGCACTGTCCGCTACTCGTCACTGGCCGTGTCTCTGGACTGACACCACACCCGTTGTTCCAGGAGTACGCCTTTCCTGAACATACATTGGTACGCGACGGCAGCCTGTGGCGATAATAATCGTAATTTCTAACCCGACGACAAAACGCCATGTAGGATGCTGGACAAGACGGGGCAGACGGGAAGCCCGCTGCAGTTCGTCAATGGCCTGATCCTGATCAGCACATTCGCCGGCGCGCGACTCGTATATGGCTCAATCATGGTACATATGCGCCCCCGCCTTTTCGCAGAGCAGTCCAGCCCATCTCACTGACGGGCGTCACATCCCCCCTCCTTGTACCACCACCCATCAGTCGTATCAGTTCTACCAGACGCTCATCGAGGTGCGCGACGGCCTCTCGAGCGCCATCCTTGCGGGATACGCGTGCGGAGGCGTGCTCCTGAACGGGCTAAACGTATTCTGGTGAGGCCAAGTTCAAATTCCCGCTGTCGAAAAAGTGTGGCGAGAGAAAGAGAGCGCAGAGCTGAGAGGTTCTACAGGTTCATGAAGATGATCGCCGCGCTCCAGAAGCGCTTCAACGAGAAAAAGGATACCACTAAGGTCAAGGCTCACATTCCTTCGCACACTCGTACAGATGGAGCAGCGCAGGCGCCGCGCACCAAGAAGCGAGGTTAAGGGTGACATATTATGGCGACAAGGCGGGGCGAGCTAAGGACAACTGCCCCCGCAAAGTCCCACAAAGTGTAATTACGTGATCAATGCTATACTAGTACAGAAAGGAGTTGTAACAATTTCTACAATTTTGTTCTTGGTTGCTGTTATCGTATGTTCTGACGCGACAAAAAAACGCCAAGTGGACAAGACGGGGCAGACAGGAAACTTTTGACTTGGTGAACACGAGAGGAGGTGGTTACGGCGATTGAGCTCGCAATGGTGAAGGTGCCTCGCGTTCTTGGGTTTCGTCCAAAAGAGTCCTCATGCGCCGGGTCTAGAGCCAAGGCTAATCCTCCGGGGTCAAAGACGAAGCTTGGGGGGCGGGGTGTGTACTGCCCGCGCTGGGGCCAATGCACGAGGGCGTCGCGTGACTTGGTGGGGTCGCTCCGACTGCCGGTGAGGTCTTCATGCTTACTCCGAAGCTCGTACGCGTGGGTGGAAAGGGTCTCGACGAGATCCGAAAACTAGATGGGGAAACGAAGAGTGGAAGCGCGAAGTTGACGTGAGCAGGACCAGGGCCAAAAAGCAGTAGCGAGGATGAACGGAAGGGGAAAGTTTGAAGGGGGGTAAATGGTGAATCGACTGGAATGGACATTTGGCGGACCGGTTGCGTCGAGGGGGCAGATGGAGAGCTTTCGAGAGGGATGGAAACTTGCGAGCTGATTGGCATGAGCCCAGGTGGTCGTTTTGGTGAGAGCGAAGGCGGCGAGTGGGGTGAAATGGGTGCGCTTGGTAGGGCTTCGAGAGGGGGATATCGGGCCAACCGGTGTGATCTCGAGCGGGCTTGGCGAAGGTGGCGTCATGGGGCCGTTTGGAGCGAGCTTGAGCAGGCTTTGCGAAAACGATGTTTTGGCGATGGTTTGAGCAGCCCGAGTGGCGTTCGAACGGTTGACAAATGGTGGGGTGAAACGGGGATGCTCAGCGATAACATGAGTGGCGGAGGTAGCGGGAGAACGATGCCGCTTGGCGATAAAGGGGGCCACTCAGGGGAACTCAGCGGGGCGGTGTCCGAGTTGGCAATAGATGCAGGGGTAGACTCAAGCTCAAGATCGCCCAGCACGAGAGATGGAGACAGCGTCGCCGGTGGTCAGTCGCTAGACGCAGGGAGGATGGGGGGTAAGCCGAACGCCGAGGGAGGTCGCACAAGATTCGCAGGAAGCTCAGCAGGGGACACGCACGCGATCTCGGGGACGTCTCCAGCACACGGGGACGCAAGCGAGAGGGTCGATGGCAGGGAAAGGGAGGTCGGAATGATCAAAGGCGTGCGCACAGGTTCGTCACGGTATTCGAGATGATCTTCTGTTGTGTGTCGCATAGGGGAAGGTGGGCACTCCAATTCTACAGACGAGACCGAAGACGCCGAAGGCAAAACGTGAGCTCGGAGTCATCGTCAGTGGCCGAGGGTGCGAGCGAATATGACACGGAAGAGGGGTAGGATGGGACAACGAAGACGGGGGAGTTGAAAGGTCAAACGTGGGCTCGAGCTCGGGCTGGGCCACTGCCTCCGAATGTGCAAGCGTGGGCTGAAGTTCCAAAGCCGCAAGCGAGGACGAATGCAGCTGGGAGTCTGTCGTTGAGTGCGAAGATGGGGGAAGTTCACCAGGGGTGGTTGTTGTCTCAGTGCTCGAGGCGACAGCGCACGGCGTCACTTCTCGGAAACCGTAGGTGACTAGAGGGCTGTGCTCAATGACCGGCTGTTCGCGTCTAACGCTCCGGGGCTTGAACGGTTCCTCTTGGGGCCAGGACGGGAAGGAGGAATGGTACGCGAAAGCCACGCGTGCGCAAGAGAGAATGTTGACGAGGGGAAAGGGATCGTCGGGTACCACCAAAGTTCATGTTACTTCGCACACTTGTGCAAACACAGGCGATGCGCACCAAGCGATGAAACTTGTGCGAGTAAAGCGAGATTATGTAACGCGTCACACGTGAGTGCGCGCGCCGAGAGGAAGTCGAGTTGAAGTGAGAGCGCGAGCGGGAACTTGCAATCGGACGGTTTCGAGAGCAATAGGATAGATTTTTACAATCCAAAAGCCTAGTACATTTTATACTAAGAGCCCGTCTGGTGCAAAGTTGCCCCTCGGAAATAGCTGCTCGCAACCTCAGTCTGATGACTCGGATAAATCAGTCTGCTCTGGCATTAAAAATATTTAGTCAGACCGCCGAACGCACCTCTCAGTCACAACAGGCAAATGTATTTTATTTTTGTAACATGTGAGTAAATGTGACATTTGTGCTCGTAGAGGACCGGAGTCTGTCCGTCTTGATACTGTAGTTCCCTCGCGTTCCCCAGTCTTCCACACTCGCACGCAGCATTAGAGAATCGAACACGACTAGGGATGCCGTGGTCCGGTCCGGATTGGGGTTCGGACCCGAACCGCACCGGACCGCACCCGAGGTCCGGTTCAGGTTCGGGTCCGGTTCGCCACCCTGGTAGAAGGTCCGGTTCGGGGTTCGCCATTGACCGAAATTGACTGAACCCGGTCTGGACCGAACCGCACCCGAACCTCACATGAGCCTACATTTCTCGAACGAAAACTTATTATCATAATAGTAGTAGCAATACGACAAATCATAATGTAGTGATAGTAATACAGATCTAATCTAAGACATAACAGCAGTAGCGTCGCATAGGCTGGCCGCGACGATGAATGCGGCTGTGGCGAACTCGTGTTGCTGTCGGTGTTGCTGTCAGTGGACGGGGTATAGAGGTCGTAAGATTGGAGGGTGGCGCGCCAGGCGTAGGGCTGCTGGGGCATGTCAGCGAGCGAGTTGTTGCGCCATATTACGCTATTTTCAAGCTGTCAGGTTCGGGCATGGTCTACGAAGGTTATTTGGACAGCGTACCTTCGCTGAAGCTGTCAGAAAGCAGCGCCTCCGTAGCCTGGGCCTCGGGGAACGTTGGGTGTTGGAGGGTGGTGTCGGGCGTCGGGCGTGATCAGGAAACGAGTTGTTGCGCCGTACTGTGCTGTTTTCAAGCTGTCGGTATCGGTGTAGGTGAGTATTCAGACACGGAGGTCTCCAACGTCGCTATCCACCGACCTTGCGCCTGACGGTCCTGGCTGTGGATCGAGGGCACGCCTCTCCCCTGGGGCGGAGTTCTAAGTTCACCCGAGTTCAACTAGTGTTCAACTGAGACCACAACTAGAAGTTCAACACTTACAGTACCTCCATGGATCCAACGAAACCGTTCGGGGATGCGTGTACCCCAAACGGTGGCCTCAAGGAGGCACACGAGATGGATTGGCCCGATGACCCAGATGACATTACCCCGGTATCCAATCGTAAGCAATGCTTCTTCGAACGCGCTTCTCGAACTCACCTTGATTAGGCAAGAGCGCCCCATCTCAGCGACCTAGTGGCCCCCCTACCCAAACCACTTTGAGAGCGTTTGGCATCACTACAACGGGTCAGCGCTCTGCAGATGACGAACCTGTGGGCAGTGCTACCGGGTTGGACAACCGACGGCCGAACCGCATTCGAAAACCTACGGAAAAGGTCAAGGAGGCTCTCGCCAGGGGTAGCGCGCAGTCAGTGAAGAAAAAAAGAAGCGCAGTTGTACTCACCTCAGAGACTGAAGACGATGCACAACCACCCAAAAAAAGGAAAAACAAAAACAAAAAGGATGCCGAAGATGTCAGCCTCATCGAGGAACCCCGCAAAACATTGAAAAGTCATTTATTTTCACGTGCATCTGAGGAATCTCAAGACAGTCGTGTCAATAAAACCTCTAATTCGGATGATTTGGGTAATGCGTCGATGGGGGAGGACGATGTGTCGGATGCGAAGGGAGGTGCGTCGGATGCGAAGGGAGATGCGTCAGATGCCAGTGAGGAATGGCAGTACTCGCAGCTGGAGAAAATGGCTACAAATGACGCAAAAGTAAGTGAGCTTTCTCCCTAGAGCGCTTCGACTCACCTTAGAATGCGTACAGAGTTTAAAAAAGGCCAACCTACGCTCAAGTACCGGGGGGAATATAAAACTCGCTGACCTGATAGGGATATTCAAAGATGGCAAACATCCTAAAAGTAACAGGGACGCGCGATGGTGTCGGTTGTGCAAGATCTGGCTGTCAGGAAATGTTTCGACATGCCGTACGCATATCATCAGGTAAAGTCATGCATCGAAGAGGTAGTATCAATAACTGATGATGGATGCAGACAATGGAACACTCACGGAGAGTCGTACTTGACCGGATGCCAACGCGAAGACGTCGAGCCGAATGAGTGAGTCATGAGTGCCGTGAGAGAAGTAACACCGGGAACGAAATCCCAGGAGCAAGGAACACTGGAAGGATGGTCCGCAGTCAAAGTGCCACAGTGGACGAAGGATGGGCTGAGGGAACACATCGTTGAATTGGTGGTGGTCAACGACCAAGTGAGCGAAAAGGCCATATACGTGACAATGACTCAACGTACTCAACTCGTGACACGCAGGCCTTTTCCCTCGTGGACTGTCCGGTATTCCGTCGACTGCTTACGTTTCAACGTCCTGGTACCAAGGACAGTGATATCCCCCACCGCACGAGCATTGCCAAGTGTCACGATCACGTGACACGCCAGCACTTCTCCTTCTCGGACTCTTTCTCTGACCCAGACTCTGACGTGGTATCTGATTTGTGACTCATAGATTGTACTGATATGCGCTTGCTGGCATTTGATGTGGCTTCTGATTAGTTTAGATTGTGTGCTGGCATTTGCTGGCACTGATGTGACCCTGATAAACTGTATGATAAACCATAGTCTTGTAGGATACTTAAAGAGGCTTGTCTCACACTGTAGTCCCTATTCTCGTCTTTGAATAATCTAGCTCAAATCCACTTCCTCTCCTGTTGCACTGGGTGCACAGTTCAGCTTAGTCAGCTAGCTCTTGTTGCAGAGCGTTTGTCCCAGGCCTGTTGGTTAGGGCGAAACTCGACTCCGCTGTCGCAAGGTGATCGAATCCTTGGACAAGCAGCCGACGTGTCGAGTGGAACGATCCGAGTGATCGTAACACCAAGGCTGTCCATGAAAAGGCCCTCAAGGTCAAGGATATCTTGAACGACCTCTTTGCGGTGAGCGTGGTTTACAATTTTCCCTAGCGCTCGAGCTCACATGTCCGCACTAGAGCACACCTGGAGAAGTGTCAGTGACGTTGGATGGCTGGTCGTCATTAGCCCGTGACCCGTACCTTGGAGTTACCGTACACTGGGTCCATAGCACCCGCGAATCTCCTACTGAATGGAGTCTTCGTACATTGCTGCTCGCGTTTCGAGAGGTTAAAGGTAACCACTCTGGTGAAAACCTTGCGAAGGTGGTAATGGAGATCTTCACGGCGGCAGGGTTGACGTCCAAGGTAGGTGTCCCATCCTAACAAAGCTTCGATTTGATTGAGTTGGGGGTAGATTGGTTGGATTACTTCGGACAACGTCACCTCCAACGACAAGATGATGACGCATCTTGAAGGTAAGTTGGACACAATTGAACACGAGTGGAATGCGTCGGATCGACGCGTGAGGTATGTGGGCACTCTGGCACTGAATTTCGGAATAACTGTTGACGCTGCGCAGGTGCCTTGCACATATTGTGCACCTCGCAGCCAAGCACATCGTTCAAGCGTTCACTCGAGATGGCCCAACGATGGAGTCGGAAATCCCAATCGGTGAGTTGCAGGCAGACGGAGATCTAGCAACGGGTGGCGCGGGAGACAACGACGACTCAGAGACTTCATATGCGCCTGGTGACTCCCTTGGAAAATTATGGGCCCTCATAAATCAAGTGTGCAACCACTCTGATTGATAAGAGCGAAAGCTGATAGAACTCAGGTTCGACTTTCCCCACAGGCGACGACCTTCTTCTTCAAGTGTTGTGTCGAGGAAAAAGCGCCCCGTCTCGAACTCATAAAGTACATCCGGACACGCTGGTCCTCGATGTACGATTTACTCGAGCGCGCGTTCTTGTTGCAATTGGTATCCGTATTCTCCCTGGCACTGTCCTATTTCCCTTGTCATAACCATCACATAGGGCATCATGAAGTTCGTTCAGCTCGCCGATGATTGTGCACAAGTCCCCAAGCTACAGAAGAAGAAATACGCCGACTACAAGCTCACCGCCGACGAGTGGAGTAATCTGGACCTACTCCGTCAAATACTCAGTGTACGAACGTTCACCCAAGTGTTAGGCACAGTTTGTCTACTAATCCTTAAATGCAGCACCCCGCTCAAGCTCAACAACAGTTTTTCTTCCGAGCGCGTTCCCACAGTTTCCCGCGTATTTCCGACAATCGAGTTCTTACTTACATCGTTGGAAGCTGCTGAGAGAGACCCGACTTTCCAGCCTATCCGTCATGCCATAACGGCTGGCGTCTTGAATCTCTCAAAGTGGTATCAGAGGCTTGATGCATGTAATGTATACGTAGTGTGCAACGGTATGTGCGTCGACTAATATGGTACACATAGCACGCTAATCTACTTAACAGTTCTCGATCCGAACATCAAACTAGGGTATATCAGGAAGAACTGGGGCCCTGGTTTTGTCGAGCGTACCAAGCGGATCCTTGATGCAATCGTGAGTCCCGAGTCCTTCATTGTTTCGATTATTCGAATACTTAGTACTCGACCCAGTTTGATAAATATGATCAAGCTGCTCAAGGCAGTAGCGGAGACGTTGTCGTCCCATCTTCGAAGCCAGGTAAGTACTATAAAACCTCTGAATAACTCGCCCTGACATAGACCTAGCAATGAACGACAATGTAGGCTACGGATGTAACTGGGTGCAGCTGTCGCTCGACGACGACGACGACGACCAACGTACTCATGAACCTCGCAAAGAACTCAATGACTATCTAGAATCTAAACGTGAGGTACCGAAGGGAGGAGTTGTCGAATGGTGGGGTGTATGTATATTGCTTATTGTTAAGTCGTCCGTCTCACTGATTGTTGCTCCACGTCAGCATAATTCCGCCCGTTACCCTACTCTCTCCCTCATCGCGCGAGATTATCTCGCAATTCAGGGGTCGTCTGTCGCCTCAGAACGTGCTTTCTCGAGCGGTCGGCTCACCGGGACCTACATACGCAATCGACTCAAGACAGACACATTTGAGGCGCTTCAAATTGTCAAAAGCGCCTTTCGGAATGGCATTCTCAATGCTAGTGAAGAAGCCGCAGCTTACGTGGCAACGGAATGGGACATCGGTGGTGTTATTGACGCAGAAGATTCTTTAGACTCTATTTAGATGTTGTAGTTGTTCCGTTAGTTGCTCCGGTTGTAGGGTTTGTAAACCGGCACAGAACGCGTTCAAAACGAACACTAGTTTACCATCAGTTGAGACAGTTGACTATATCACAAAGCGATGGACGACCAGTGCGTCCCGGTACTCTGTCCGAATCGTGGTCTGACAAAATAAGCCAGAGTGGCACGGGTGGTGCGCCTGACTCACAACTGACATGTACTGATACCCGGCACGATTCCACCACGTGGAATATTTTACCTGCCACGTCTTCGCTCTAATCTCGTTACAACGCTAGAACCTCAAAACAACATCGATGAACAGGAACTATTCAACCTACTCGTTCTACACCGGCAAAGTGGGCACACTTCCTTCTCTGTGCGTGCGGAAGTTTTTGCTGAGGACAGAGCTGTTCTCTTTCAGTCTTATCCCCTCCATGCCCCGAGTGCAAGGTCCGTGGATAGCGACACTGGAGACCTCCACGTCTGAATATTTGCCTACACCGATACCGAATATTTCTTAGCTGATACGAGGCGTCTTCTGACTGCCCTAGTGAAGGTACGCTGTTCAACATAACCTTCGTGGACCGTGCTCAAACCTGACAGGCTGTCACAGCCTGAAGTCTCGACGCTACCCTTTGGTCTTACCCCCTTACGATCTGGGCTTCGTTCGTCGAACACTGACACCGACACTGAACGTCTCCTGGGCTACTACAGAGGCGTCTTCTGACAGCCTCTGTGAAGGTATGTTTTGTTCAAATGACCTTCATGGACCGTGCCCGAATCTGACAGCGTAATACGGCGCAATAACTTATACTTGACTCTACCCTTTGGTCTCACCACCACGCCCCAAGCATGGCCCGCCGATGCCAACACCGATGCCGACAGCGAACGTCCCCTGTGGCCCGGGTCAGGCTACTATGGAGTCGCCTTCTGACAGCCCCAGCGAAGGTACGTTCTGTATAAATGTCCTCCGTGGACCGTGCCCGGGCCTGACAGCTTGAAAACAGTGTGATACAGCGCAACAACTCGCTTCCTGCTCATGCCTTACGTCCCGACCTTACCCTTGGTCTTACCACCTCCACACCCGAGCACGATCTGCCCACACCAACGCCGACACCAACACCAACACCGATACCGAACGTCGGGTGGACACTGCGTGCCGACTCGCAGTCATGGGCCATCTGGCGTGCCACCTGGCCAGAACGAAACGGAATGCGAGCCTGCAGCTCGAAGATTCAAAGCAGGTTGGGTGGACGTGCGCGCCGACTCACGGTTATGGGGCCCACGGTGTGGTGGAACAAGTACCTGTAACTGTAGGCCCGGGTATGGGTCTAGAGCGGGTGTATGTCGACAGAGTAGCTGTAGAACTTCTGTAATGTTTTTTTTAGAATTTTAGAGATTTGTTTTAGAATTTTCATGCAGGTTCGGGGTTCAGTTCGGGGTTCAGGCGTGTCTGAGCCCGAACCGGACCTGAACCGGACCGGACCTCAGAGAGGTTCAGGTTCGGCCTGAGAGCCTGAACCGGACCTGGGTCCGGTTCGGGGTTCGGAAAAAATGGCCTCCGAACCGGACCGCACCGGACCGCGGCAACCCTAAACACGACGCATTCATAACCCTGGCGGCTACATATACGAAGTTTAGCGCCGCGCAGAAGTGTGTGTGACCGTCTCCGACGACTCACAACCGACTGACCCTGTTTCCCTTCCCGACCTCGCTGCACTCGTGCATGGCTTTAACCCTTCGATTGAAACGTCTCCGCGATCGCTGCGGACACATATACCACAGCTCACGTCTCTAGGGATCGACACGGGTCGGCGAAACCCGTACGGGTCACGGGTACGGGTACGACGGGTACGGGTCAGGGTCAGCAATTCTGAACCCGTCCAAACCCATACCCGTGGCACGGGTACCCGCGGGTACACGCCCTTTTTTTTTGCCATCCTGTCTCACTCGACCCACTCCTTGAGCTTGTTACATCCATATTCCAGCAGTTTCTGCCCTTTGTCTCAACTTTCAAGTGCGCCGTTCCACGCACCGTTCCACAGCTTGGGCTGAAGACTGACTTGCCCTTATCTTTCGGATCCACCCTCTTTGCATCTCAAGCATGCCGTTCCACAAGCCGCGCCGCAGCCAATATCTCTTGCTGCCTCATAGCCTGTCTGTCGCCGACCGCGGACCACCCTCGTTCCTTGACCCTTGTCTCAAGCGCGCCTCGCCACCATGCCGCAAGTTGTGCTGCAAGACTGGCTACTCAAACTGTCCCTCAATATTGCCACTCTCTGTCTATCCTCTATTTGGTGCGCACCGTGTCCCTTTTTTCCGCCTTTTTTTTAAACAGCTGAATAGGACTTGACCGGTCAGATCGATCCTTCTGTCTTGCTCGATGCCTTTCGTGTTTCATCTCTAGTCTTACTCCTCTCTTTTACCATGGCAAAATGGCCGGCGTTGTCCACATTTCGACTTCGCTGTTAGCCCGATGCCTTTCGCGTTTCATCTCTAGTACACCATTCCTTTCCTAGTCTTACCCCTCCCTTTACCATGGCAAAATGGCCGGCGTTGTCCACGTTTTGACTTCGCTGTTAGTTACCCTTTTTTTTTTTCCCATTTACTGCGGAGTCCGGTGGTCATTGTTCGTTCCGTAGGTCGACATAGTAGTACTCTAGCTGTCGTACTTAAACCTCCTCGATTTACCCCATCAATACACCATTCTACGCTTCCCTGTCCTCGTGTGTACACTCTACTTGCCAGCAATGTCTTCCAACTTCACCAAAAGTACGCGCAAGCGAAAGCCCACCAAACATGTCATAGAAAATGGTGATCCCCTTCTCAAAAAACAAAAGGCTACATCGACGACGACGTCTACCACTGCTACTTCACCCGCTGCAGATCCTAGCCCTCCTCCCTGTGCCCAACCCCCCGTCGATGAAGGAGACGAGTCAGACGACAACGACACTGCATCACAGAAGAAGACCAAGCCTGATGCGATCGACATATCGGACGACGACTCCTCTGTGGAAGTGATTGAGGATGACGATGCTGAGCTCGGTAGTGTCGCGTTTGCTTTCGGGGTTCTGCTGCATAGTACTGATTAGTTCACAGAACGGCTATCCAAAGAGTGGGACGCACCAATTTACGTGTTCTTCAAGCCCACTCCAGCGATTGAGTACGTCAATCGCCGGAAGGCCCATGTATTTGAGTGCGCCGCTCGGAGTTGCCATTCCCGATTCATTCGGCGGTTCCTTGACAAGGGGGATGCAAAGTCAACAAGTAATCTGCGCCGACATGCTAAAGCTTGCTGGGGCGAAGAGGCAGTGGCCGCCGCTGATGAGATGGGTGATGCGAAGACTGCTCGTAAGGCCCTAGGAAGAGATCGAAGCTTTAATGGGTCAATTACCTCGGCTTTTCAACGCGTGGCCAAAGGAATTGTCACTTACAGTCACCGCCAACATACCAAGGTGGAGGCTCGGTATGTCTTCTTTCCGGGCTTGGGGATGGGTGGATGAACTAAAATGTTATTAGCGTCGAGTTTGTCCGTTGGATCGCGGAGAGTAAGCGGCCATTCACGATTGTAAACGATCACGGATTCTGTGCCCTCATGAAGACAGGGAGACCAGAATACTATATTCCATCGGATAGGACCCTGTCACGCGATGTAAAAAATGCCTTCGTGCATGTTCGTGGGCGGATCGCTAACATGTTACAAGTAAGCAGAACTTACCGAGCGCAGATTGTGTACTCACCTAAGACACCAGGAATACGACGGCAAACTCAGCTTTGCCACTGATGCATGGACCTCGCCAAATCATATGGCATTCGTCGCCATTACCGTCCACTTTGAGCGTGATGCGAAGCCAGTGGCAATGCTCCTGGACATTGTCAATGTGCCGAAATCGCATACGGGTGTCAACCTTGCGCGCGCATTTGCCAAGGTTCTAAACAATTTCGGGATCAGTGACAAGGTCAGTACTTTTATTTAGGACAGTAAAACGTTATACTCATCTTATCGGGCAGATACTGAGCGTTACTGCGGACAACGCATCCAACAATGACACTATGATTGATCATCTTGGAGTGCTCCTTGACGGCTTCCCTGGCTCTGCAAATCAAACAAGATGCTTCCTACATATACTCAACATCACAGCAAAGTCTATCATCAAGCAATTTGACTTACCGAAAGCCACAAACGGCGAGGTGATGGACGAGGCAGCACAAGCACTTGCCGACCTAGCAGACGGGCTTGAGGAGGAGGACCAAGAGGAATACAATGCCCAAGAAGAGGGAGAAGATGACGATCCATCACTAGACAGGTGGACCAATATTCACGACGGTTTGTCAGAGGAGCGAAGGAACGAGATCGACTTGGGCGTCCAGCCAGTGCGGTCGATGTTGACTAAGGTAGTCACATGACCTTTTCCCGCTATTGTTTACTTTACTAACTCAGAACGCAGCTTCGCAGGTTTGCGTATGCAGTGAAGAATTCGACAACCAAACTCCTCCCGCAGTGGTACACGACCCTGGCCTCTTGTCATCTCCCTCGTCGTATGATGCCTCAAGATGTCTCGACTTGGTGGAACTCGACATTTGATATGCTTAAGTTTGCACTTGATTTTCGCCCTGCAATTGATGCAATGACTGCAGTGCGCGACCTCCGGAAATATGAGTTATCCCCTGTGGAGTGGGGTATTGCAGAAGAACTCAAGGTCGTTTTGAAGGTATATCCTCGCGTTTTTATTCCTTTTCATTACTAAATCACTTTCTTGAAGATATTCAAGGACACGACACTTTTCTTCTCTCGGGGAACCCCAAATCTTGCCACAGTCATTCCCGCAATGGACCACATCGACAAAGTCCTCTCCACTGCATCTGATTCCCAACAGTATTCTCTTCCTATCCGTGCTTCTCTGGTTGTTGGGAAGAACACGATCAACCGCTATTACAACAAGACGGACCAGTCTGAAGTTTACCGCATTGCCATGAGTAAGTCTTCTTTGTATATTTTGTTTCAATCGTTCCTAATGTATGTTACTGGACAGTCCTTCACCCGCGACACAAGCTCGCTTACTTCAAGGCGCAAGACTGGGAAGTGCCTTGGATCGAGACGGCCTACACCCTCGTTTGTGAGGAGTATGACCGTTCATATGATGCTCCTGCAGGTGTAGATGGCGACGACACCGAAACTGACGATGGCAATTCGCGTTCTGTTGATTCGGTATGTGTCTCTCGATACTTCTTCCTTTTGTTCTGACTTAGCCTTCTCTACAGCCATTTTCTTCGTCAAACAACATATTTGACCACTTACCGGACCTAGCCCCGACTTCATCAGATCTGCGTGATGAGCTCGATCGCTACCTCGCCACCGACACAGAGGATGTCAAGGATGGCCTTGAATGGTGGTACAAGAGACGCTCCACCTTCCCATGTTTATCCCGCATGGCTCGGGTTTATCTTTCCATTCCGGGTACGTCGTCCTCTCATCATTTGTGAGCTTTGCTTACACTTGTTCTCATTTTAGCGACTTCAGTCGACGTCGAACGCGTCTTCAGTCAAGGACGACTTCTTCTCTCTCACGTGCGCAGCCGCCTTTCCGCTCAATCAACACGCGCTCTCTTGTGCCTCGGCGAATGGAGCGTCCTTGACCTTGTCAAGGACAGTGACATCAAGGCATCCATTGGTCCAGACAGCGTTCATGACGAGGAGGAGGAAGAGCTTGCCGAGGACTGGGACACCATTCCATCCTTTAACTAACTAACTAGACTCAGAGCTGTCCACCACGTTACCGTTGCCACTGCACCTTGTGCAGGTTGAATTGCAAATCGTTTGTCTGTGCTTTAGCCTGTGTGAACCCAATCTCTGTGAGCCAACACGCGAAGCCGTCAAACACGCGAAGCCGTCAAACACGCGAAGCCGTCAAACACGCGAAGCCGTCAAACACGCGAAGCCGTCAAACCCGAGTGAACCCACCAAACCCGTGTGAACCCGCCAAACCCGCGACCCGCGACCGTACCCGTACCCGTATGCACGGGTTACCCGTACCCGCGACCACGGGTACGGGTTGAAGCGGGTACGGGTACGGGTTGGATCGACACGCGGGTGACCCGTGTCGATCCCTACACGTCTCGCGGAGGCCTGCACGACACCTTGCAACGCTTCACACCCCCTAGACCCTGCACTGTTTCCTAGCATTCAGAGACAATTTAGGATATCATCTCCCTAATACGGCTCTCACACTAAGAAGGTTCCTAATTGTACCGTAGTATTGTGTAGTCAAAGCCTGGAAATTGATGCATTGATGTGCGGCTTCATTGATATACACAGTCCCCCGGGCTTCGAGTGTTCATCGGCAATTTTTACTATGTAATGTGTGACTGCGACACAGTCACGTCCCAACCAAGCTTGTCGAGCCCGACAACGAATAAAAACGGGTCCATACCCGTTTTTATTTTTGGCAGGGCGGTCGGGCGCGACCTTGCCACGGTCAGGTGCGACCAACTGCACCGGACGGTCATATTGCGGGGAGCAACAAATAAAAAACAAATCTTTTTTTTTGGCTGATGCCGGGCCCGACAAACCATGCACCGGACGGGCTCTAAGTCTGTAACATAATTTGTAAATACGAGCACTGGCAGCGCGGTTAGTGATTTGCCGGCCCGGCTCGGCCTGATAGCCATGGCTTTGGCCCGTCTTTCCAGGGCCCAGGCTTTCCAAAAGTCAAGCCAAGGCCAACCCCCTGGCTTTCAACGGCTTAGGCTGGCCTCGGCTTTAGGGCCGTGGCTTCATAGATTCAGATAGTATATTCAAGACAAACAGATTGCTAGGGATAGTAGTAGGGAACATGTCTAAGATCTGCAGGGTTTTGGGGGTGTGAGCTGTTGCAAGGTGTCGCGCAGCCCCCCGCATGGCATGAGCCATCGTTTGAAGGTCCGCAACAATTGCGGATGCATTGTTGTCGAAGAGATAAAGCCGCACGCGAGTGCAGCAAGGTCTGGAATGAAAATGAAGTCAGTTGGTCGCAGGTGGTTGAAAACAGTCGGGCATGCTGTGCGCACAATGTAAAACTTCATAAGTGTGGCCAACTGGATTGGAAACGCAGTTATCGTCGAAGAGATAAAGCCGCACGCAAGTGCAGCAAGGTCTGGAATGAAAATGGAGTCAGTTGGTTGCATGTGGTCGAAAACAGTCAGGCACGCATGTGCACAATGTAAAACTTCACAAGTGTGGCCAAATGGATCGGGAACGTGTTGTTGTCAAAGAGGTAAAGCCACGCGCAAGTGCAGCGAGGTCTGGAATGAAAATGAGTCAGTTGGTTGCAGGTGGTCGAAAACAGTCAGGCACGCGTGCACACAATGTAACATTTCATAAGTGTGGCCAAATAAATTGGGAACACATTTTCGTTGAAGAGATAAAGCCGTGCGCAAGTGCAGCGAGGTCTGGAATGAAAATGGAGTCAGTTGGTCGCAGGTGGTCGAAAACAGTCGGGCACGTGTGCACAATGTGAAACTTCATAAGTGTGATGAACAGCATACATAGAGGTGATACTCACAGTGACAAAGGAGACTGTGGTGAGATATCAGGGTAAGCTGGAAGCAGCAACAGAGTAGATCTTGCAAGTGAAGCAGATGTGGAGTCTGGCACACAACAGATGAGAACTGGTGTTATTACAGGAGAGGAGACATACCTGGCACACAACAGATGAGAACTGGTGTGGTGCCAGAGCGTACAGGGTACACTACTTATACTCCTACAGAGAGTGACACTAGTAACAGCAAGTCACAGTAAATGCAAGGGACACATTGTTCTATACTCGGACAAAGGAGTGGACTGATAAGAGAACAAGGTGTAAAGAACAAGAAGAGTCCAGACTATGATATCATAGTGACATCACAATAAAGATAAGAACAAGGGGAAGTACAAAGACGTAGTACAAGGGGAATCCAGAGGAGTCCATGATGTCATGTACATAAGTGATGTCATAGATAACAGAATACAAGAAGTCCGAGATTGTACAGATCAAAATATCTAATCTACAGGTCCTGTATATCTAATCTAAAAGCAGTCCATTATCTGCATGTCCATTGAGCCGCTAAGTGCGCTCAGGCCACTTATCAACAAAGTGTGGCCAACAGGGTCGGGAACACGTCGGGTTCGAGTTTCTAAGGCCGTGCAAAATGCAGCACACTGGGGAACACATGGAATAAGTCACACTGAGCTCAAAAATCCGGATTTGTGTCAGAAAAATGGGGGGAAATAACCTCACTAATTGAAAGACTGATGATGTGGCAACAACTTGCACTTGACCTTGAGAGGAATTGGCCAAATAGTGGTCGGAATGCCAGAGTGGGGTCACATGTCGCACTGTAACAACTGCGAGGCAATTAGGCTGGACTGCACATCACAGAGCCGAGGCTGTGGGCCAGGCCGCCGTCCTGCCAAATCTGGAGCCAGAGCCATGGGCCATCAAAAGCTGGGCCAGCGGCGTCTGTGGGAACGGCTTTCCACAGCTGGCTTTGGAGCTGGGCCGGCAAATCACTAAGCGCGGTAATCATAAGGTATCAGTCAATATACGAACACATCGTCAACAAGGGTGGTCGAAAATGTTGTGCCCTGACCCAGGGGTTGGGGGGGGGGTCAACCAAAATCCCTTAAAAAATTTACTATTTTCCACTTTATGACCCATGGCAGGGGGGTTGGGGGCAAGGTTGGGGGAGGGTCAACCAAAATTAGTGCTTTAAGGTCCAGTTCAGTCCGGTTTTTTAGCAGATTTACAAAAGACTGTGACCTTAACTGGTCTAAAACTGGATGGTATTATGTAAAACCTAGACCGGACCACTCTGGACCAGTTAATACCAGTCCAAGACCGGTCCGAACACAACATTGACTGGTCCACATGTTGACCAGTTGGTAACCAGTTGTGATCAGTTTCACGATGGTTTCTGACCGGTCATTTGTGCATCACCTGCAGGCATTTTTCATACTCATGCACTCAGAGATCAAGCAAAGATCAAGACCTTTTATTTCATAGTAGTTACAGTAAATTAATGTACTACTTGTAACCTAAGTCCGTAGCGTCATGAGTGGGGTGCCACATCAGTGTCGTGGAGTTGTGGCGCCGCGACAGTGTCGTGGGGACACAGCGCCGCGTGGGTGTTGATGGGCCACGACGCCGCGTGGGTGTTGATGTGCCATGATGCCGTGTCGTTACGCCACGTCGGGGTCGATGGGCCACAGCGCCATGTTGATACACCACGTCGATGTCAATACACTGCGTCGGTGGGCCACGGCGCCGCGTGTGTGTCGATAGGCCACGACGCCGTGTGCATGTCGATGGGCCACAGCGTTGGTGGGCCACGGCGCTGCATGTGTGTCAATAGGCCACGACACTGTGTGCATAGTGAATAGCACGGGTAACCCTGGGGTAAATTTTTTCAACCCGTACCCGTACCCGTCTAAACCCGTACCCGTCCACAGGGGTACGGGTATTGGCGGGTACGGGTACGGGTACCCTGGGGGTTCAGCGGGTATGGAATACCCGCAGGGGTTCATCAGCGGGTTCACTCAAATATATTTGCGTGCATGTTTAATACATTACTATTACTAGTAAGCTACAAATACTATCTATCCTGTGCCTTACCTCGCTGCTCGCCGTCGGTGTCGTAGCGACGCGGCAGGGCGTGCAGGCCGCATCGGCGTTGTAGTGACACGGCGGGGCATGCGTGCCGGCCGTGTTGCGTTGCAGCGACGCGGCGGGGCATGCGTGCCGGCTGTGTTGCGTTGCAGCGACGCGGCGGGGCTTGCGAGCCGCCGTGTTGGTGTCGTAGTGATGCGGCGGGGCTTGCAAGCCGCGTCAGCGTCGTAGCGACACGGCGGAGCATGCGTGCCTGCCGCGTTGCGTCGTAGTGACGCGGCGGGACTTGCAGGCCGCGTCGGTGTCGTGGCGACACGATCTGGCATGCATGCCGCCGTGTTGCGTCGTAGTGACGCAGTGGGGCTTGCAGTCCGCGTTGGGGACACGGCGGGGCTTGCCTGCCGCCGTGTCGGTGTCGTAGTGACACACGGCGGGGCTTGCATGCCGCCGTGCTGGCGTCGTAATGACGCGGGGGGGCTTGCAGGCCGCGTCGATGTCGTAGCGTTGTGGTTGCATGCCGTGTGAACCACAGACTGATTTGAATCTAGAAGAAATAAAACATTGTAGTTAGTTACAGTAATTTAAAGGATAAGAGAAACTTAGCTGGATTCCTGGGCCAAAGAAACAATCAAGGAGTTGAACGTTTGGACCTCGATGATGACGGTTGTGACGACGTGTGGACAGAGTTGACACGTTGCAACTCCCAGACCGGCAACTTGCGTACCCGCGAAAACCCGTGAACCCGTGACCAAGGGTACGGGTTTCGTGCGGGTCAGGATTCCGTACCCGTACCCGTACCCGCCCCCAACCCTTGGCCATACCCGTGGGGTTTCAAAAACCCCTGCCAATCACTACGTGTGCATGTCGATGGGCCACGGCGCTGTGTCGTTACACCGTGTTGGTGTCGATATGCTGCATTGGTGTCGATCGATATGCCGTGTCGGTGTCGATGGGCCACGGCGCCGCGTGCGTGTTGAAGGGCCATGACACTGCATGCGTGTCGAAGGGTCACGGCACCGCGTGAGTGTCAAAGGGTCACGGCGCCGTGTCATTATGCCGCGTTGGTGTTGATGGGCCAGGGCGCCGCGTTGGTATCGAAGTACCACAGTGCCACGCACCGAGGTGGAACCTAAGACAGTTATTTGAAACCTAGAAACGACAATGAAGTTAGTTGTAATGCCGCCACTGGCGTTAGTCCGACTTGGACTTCAAAAGGGCGTAGACAACTTAGCGAATGTCCAGACAGGATCACATGACACGGATACACGACCAATAGAGGCACGTGATCTGCGCGAGCACCAGGGCTAAGTCCACTGGGCGTATATGCTGAAGGATGACTTGCTCGACTAGAGGCAAGCGTACGAGGAAGCAGGTGAAGAGAATGAGAGGATAAAGGAGAAGGAACAGAGTGGCAATTGAAGAAGACCAAGATGGTGAATCTTGGTCTTTGCGTACTACTACTTATACATGAAGGGGGTCACTTTGAAGCTCCCCTCGAGACACTGAGACGAGTTGCGTAAGTAGCTCGAACCCTACTACAGCGGTACTAGGAATGAGTCATGGTACACTATCACATGATACCACAACTGCTGACTGATACGAGAAGTCCGTGACCGATTACTGCTTACGATGGGAGTCACAACTGACTTGTAAGTGTCCACGATGCGAACCGTTACATAGTTGTTTAAAAGAATAAGGAAAAATAAAACTTAGCTCTTTTGAGAGTCCCTGGGCAAAAGCAACGCGAAGTACTGAGTGTCGCGTGTGTTGACATGTTGACAACTCATCTGGTCCGGCGACTTGCGTCCCGGTGAAACCCGCCGTGGCACATATTACCAGGCGTCAACATGACCAAAAATGGGCATCAAACATCCATTTGGTGGTTGCAGGCCAAAATGAACTGAAGTCCAGTCTTTAACTGGTTTAGACCAGTTTTTTCCAGTCATAAGACTGATTGAGAAGGAGACAGACTGTGACAGATGACTTCTGAAAATTGAAAAACTGTGACTGAAGTCCAGTCATCATCAGTTAAAGTCCAGTCAGGTTTGCAGTTTTTTTCCAGTCTATAGGACTGGACCTCAAAGCACTAACCAAAATCCCTGAAAAAAAATACTTTTTGGGCTGTCTTGTTAGTTCAGAGGGTGCACAAGAGGGGTGCACTTGTTGCTCATAAGCTCTCCCAAGCCCTCCTCTCACTCTCAGGTCCATCTTGGGGTCATGCTGATCACTTGTGGCCCCAAAAGTTTTCCTTTTTTGGTATCAGTTTCCTTTTTTAGGTGGTACATGGGGGGGGGTCAACCAAAATCTCTTAAAAATATTTATTGACCCCATGCAATTTTTAACATAATTTGACCCCCCATTGGTCATCAAGACGCGGGGTCACAGGTCATGAATCGAGGTATAAGAGCCTAATGATAGGTCATGGGAATGGGGTACAATGGGAACCAAGGCAAAGGGATAACACAATGAGTCGCGATCGAGGTGGCAAGGTGGGAGGCATGTGGTGCATTGCCTTCATGATGCGGGGCTCGGCGTGCTCGCGCTTGATCCGAGAATGAGTCCTGAGTATAGTGGTTATTAGATAGTATAGTAGTTGAGCTGAACAGGGAGACGAGAGTAGACTGCAAGGGCCCAAGTCCAAAGATTAGAGCATAGGGCCGCTCGCGCTGAGGCGAGACGGATACCCTGGGCCACTGGCCTGATCCAGTCCTGCTGGGATCCCCGCGCTGGACGCTCCCCTGCAAGTTGGGCTCACAGCGCATTTCAGCAGAAACATGCTGTTGCGGCCCACAGAGTGTAATTACGTGTGACAGTAGGGCTCTACTAGTACAATACAGATTTCTCTACAATTCGTGTTCTTGTTTGCTATTAAAACAATGCATTACTATCATGCACGTGCTATTGCAAATGCACAACCTTGTGCAAATCTCAGAGATTGGGATAGATCACCACTTTCCCGACACGCTTTGAGCCCAAAAAAATTACCATGTGTACAGTAGGTTCTGTAGATATGGGATCAGCAAATAAATTGAGGATCAATTGCTGTTTTCGAAGGGAAAGTACAAAACAAAGTGGGGGAGTGGTTTTTTAGAGGTTTCCGTGTGTGCAGATCCCAACGATCCTCTAAAAAAAATTAACATCTGCAAAGCTTTGGTGTTAGGAAATATAAAGAAGACATCATATGACAATTCTGGACTCACCAGGCTAATGCGATCATCTTGTGGAAGCGAAAGATGTTGAATGTGCTCCAGAGCGTGACACGGTCGTGATGAATTTCAAACTCCTTTTGTCGGTAACGGAAATATCACCAGAGCGCCCCTCGCTTTGATGGGCTATTTGGCTGACGGCCCCAAAAGCAAGTTCGCATTGACAATGCCATTGTAGCTGAGCCCTTATCAGCTTCTGGACCGACCATTCCCCCCAGCTTCCTTCCACCCAACTTCTAGATGCGCCCGGTGATACACCTGGTCTCTCTGAACCCTGAAAAGGCAGTTTTTGCAGATTTCACTTAATTTACTTCCTAGATTCCCTGCGCTCGGCCGTGCTCGTGCGCCCGTGCGCACTCTCTACACTTTCCAAGCACCGCTTTCCCGCGCTCTGTGCACGCTCGGTTTCTTGCTCGGTTTCCAACTCATTCCGGACACTTCCCTACGCGTTTTAGCATTTCCCTGTTCCCTTCAGATTTCGGGCATTTTAGCTCAGTGAGGCTCATCCCTTGCGTTCCCCAGCGCGCAGCACTCGCGCGCGGTCTTAGAAACTGGAACCCGACGCGTTCCCGATCCCGGCGGCCACCTCTGCGAAGTTTTGCGCCGCGCGCAAGCGTGCGCGATGGTTCCCGATCATTTGCAACCACTCGACCCTCAGGCTCTATGTAGCCTCTCCTGACCTCGCCGCACTCACGCGCGGCCTTAGCCCTTCGACACCGACTCATCTGCGATCTCTGCGGACATGCCTATGACATCTCGCGCCCCGCGGACGCCTGCGCGACCGCTAGCGACGCTTCACACCCCCAAAATCCTGCGCACTTTCAGAGTATCGCTGGCACTTCATTTCCAGCTCAACCATACACACAGAATGGTAGTTTAGATATACATCCCCTGCTATTTCAGCACCTTTAAACAGTCAACTTTCCGTTTTTTTTTCGAGTTTGTTGTGAGAGCCCACAAGTGCAATTGTGACAAATGCGGAATGCCGCTTGCTGAATGCTGCCGATGGCAAGGCCGATGGTGTGACTGTTCATGACAAAAAGTTGCAAATGTGCGTGCAAACTCGGATTCTTTCCGAACCCTCCAATAAAATAGAAACAAATACAAAAAAATCTTCAGTGGATGTAAAATACAATTGGCTATGAGGGTGTACAATTTTTAGTAATAAAGACGAGTTGTTGAAGCTCCAGAAGTCATTTAGTGTTTTTTTTGCAATGGGCCGTGCATGATAGTAGTTGTATGGAATCACCAATAAGTTGGCAACAATACCGGAGGCGGCCCGATGGAGATTTTCATTGGCAAATGAAAGCAACTTGAACCTTTATCTTTCAACACACAGAATACCGCTTTGAGAGCAGCAACTTCTGTTATGGTATGCTCTGAGTCCTTGACAACAAGCTCGGCCGTGTTTCTATGAGCATGCTTTGAGAGCTCATGGTAAAGTGTACATGCACACAAATTTATGTCTTAATTTCTGAGCTGGAAGTGCTCTGTTACGCTGATGAGCTAGGTTGTCACTGTGTGTAGGGACACTGCCCAAAACAACCTGAGCTGTCTTGGGTTCAGGGAGGTGTGAAGCTGCGCTGCTGGTCATGCACACCTCAGCATGGCATATAACAATGTAGATTGGTTCGCTTCAGTTGGGGATCTGTCAATCTAAACTTGCTAAGGGTGTGTGCAAGTGCAAGGCACTGTGGAACGTGAAGAATGGTGATCAATGACTTGGGTGAAGTGGAGCTGCGCTGCCAGTTGTGCAGGCCTCCGTGGAACGTATAACTTTGTAGATTGGTTCGCTTCGGCCAGTGATATATTGCTCTAAGATAGCTAAGGGCGCACGAAGGTGCGAGATGCTTAAAAACAAAGAAAACAAACCAAACAAAGCCCCAATGTCATGGTTGCGCGCATGGACACTTACTATACTGCATGACTCAGTTAGTAAGTAGTAATTAGTCATGGACTTGCATCAGTCAGCTGTAGTATCACATGTTTGTGGTGATACCATGACTCATTCCTAGGATAGCAATAGTAGGGTTTGAGCTACTTACACTACTCATCATTACATCTCAGGAGGAGCTTTAAAGCTACCTCATATGTGTATAAGTAGTAGTCATTGAAGACCAAGGATCTCCATCTTGGTCTTCTTCAATCACCACTATCTTCTCATCTCTTCCACATGTGCTTTTGCTTGCCTCGTCGTGCAAGTCATCTACCTTCCGCCCAGTGACTTAACAAACATCCTGGTGTATCCTTGAGTCACGTGCCTTGTTTAGCGCTGTGTACTCATGACCAGTTATCATGTGACTTTGACTTCATGAATTCTGCTAAGTCATGAACGCCCTTTCATTGTCCAAGTCGGACTAACGCCTGTGGTGGCGTAACACCCAAAGTGCTCTGAAGCCCTGAGGGAAGGGAACTAAGGATTTGCTAGTTGCTAAAGAAGTAAATACAGGGAGGTTATATACTGGAAAGTAAGGCAATGGATCTAGAGATAAAGTGAGGTACAAAGAGCAACCAAGTGAGGTCGCAAATCACAGGGAAGTGGGAGGGTGGCCAAAGCCTGGATTGGCTGAAGTGTGGGAAAGTATTTGCCAGTATTCACATGGGTATGAATCAAGGTATGAATAGAGCCTGAAACTGTGAACCGAGATGAGCAAGTGGCTCAGTAATCAGACAAATAGACAATCAAGAACAGGGCAGTCAAGGCCCAGATATGCTGAAGCATGGGAAAGTGCTCAACTTGGAAAAGCAGAAAATGCGAGTTTTACTGGGCCAGCCATGCGCTGGGCGTATCAACACTTGCAAGGCATGTCTGGTATGCCTGGTCCTTGAGGAGGTGGTGGAGCAACAGTGTTTGGCTTGTCTCTGGGACCTTGTGGGTTTTCTTGTATTTGTCCAAGGAAAATTCTGTGGAAATGGTCTGAGTCAATCAGTGTAAGGTGCAGTAAGGAAATCTCACTGAGAGCCCCACAGAGATTGAAGTTGTTGTGAAGGCGCAACATATCTTTTTGAAGTGCATCAAATTTATAGTCAAGAAGTGACTAGAAGATGTGAGTGTGTCATGTACAATGAATTCGAACATGAGGGAAACTTACCCTGGCTTCATGTTCATGATAATATTTTTGTTCCGATTGGTGGTGCCTTCGCTCTGCCCAAATCAAGGCCTGAAAGGTAGCTTCCTTGGATTCCCAGGCAATAGTCTGCCAATCCTTCTTTTGTTTGGCAGGAACAAAGGAGAACAGGGCACGCATGAATGGACAAATTGAGACCATAGCAGTGAGGTAATGGCTTCTGTGTAAGGCTCCAACCATTTAGGTTTAAAACAGTTTTTAAACTATTTACATGGTTTACTTTTACCATATATTTACTGGCATGGTGGTATGAAGTAAATAAACTAAATAGTAAACAGTAAACAGTCCTTGAAACAGTCACCCCAAGACCCTTTAGACTCAAGAAGAACTGTTATCCACATTTGGCCTCAGATCAGAATATTTAAGTGTGCTAATTAATATGTTCAACACTTTAAACACCATGTTGAATACTTTGAACTTGGCCCTGAACACACTGGATGGAAATCACCATTTCTATGCTGACACATTTTAACACTTCTATAATAGGTAATTCCTTTTCCTTCATTTTTATGGTCAAAATGTGAATCTGATAATTATATACTATTAAGCCAGATTCATGTTAAAAAATGATATCAAAATGGTATTTATATAATATAAAATTTTCACAATTTATAGAGTGGGAAATATATTATTATTTTAGGATCTCATCTAGATATAGCTTTAAAAACTGAGAGCCAAACCAGTGGCTAACACCATTTACACTTGAA
>JAKELI010000769.1:0-20655 GCA_021525025.1 Lactarius hengduanensis | reverse complement strand
TTCGCTACAATGATTTTAATTATCCCGTAACAACCGAGAAGTCTTTTGAATGTTCCAGTCATCCCCGTCCCATACGGAGTTTCGTTCTCATGGATCTCTTGTCCTTACAGATTTACAGAAGTACTCTTTCAGGCTATCTCGGCAAACGTACTCACACCAACATGTTGCATCTGTTGAGCCGCTTGTACGCCAGGTAGCTTGTCTCTTTTTTTCATGTGTATTCTTCATTCCTGACATCACGCAAGTCGACCGATTTAGCAACCAACGTGCTTGTATTGGGTTCATAAGCCCTCGCCATTCCTTCCTTGCGTTTCATGACTATCCACCAGTTCCGCCAACATCCACACTCAAGGATTGTACCTTGCCTTTGAGCTTGCCATCACTTTTTTTTTTCCGTCTGCCGTCATGGGTACTTGCGAATCTACCTAGGAGTCACGCCCCGCGACCGTCTTGGTCCCTGACAAAGTCGGTGTTGATCAAGATGAATGCCGCCTGAATGTCGTTCAAGAGAGGTAAGTGAAAGCCGGCCATTCCTGCCCTGCGACAAATTGTAAGCGTCGCTTTGTTTAGGACCGACTCATTACTGTTCTACTACGGTGATCACTCGACCGTAGACGAGGGCCCCGACATAAATGTGTTGGGTCGAGCCCACACCACAACTGCTAAACGCAGAAATACGAAATTTGGCCGATGCTGCAGATGTGGCGCCTGTGACCATTCCTGGGTACTGGTTTGACAAGGCCAACATGAACACGGATGTAGGAGCGCCTCCTAGGCCCGGGGAGAAGGTGATCTACTCGTTACACGGGGGTGCTTTTGTCCGGTTCTCAGCGAGTCCCCGCGATTTACCTGCGAATATTGTCCGCGCGTTGCTCGAACACTGCGCAGACGTCCGCCGCGTCTTCGCATTGGAATATCGGCTATCCAAACACGAGCCTGACGAACCCGCAAACCCTTTTCCAGCAGCTCTGCTCGACGCACTGGCTGGTTATGTTTACCTGACGAACGTCATCGGCTTCGCTCCAGAGAACATCGTGGTTGAGGGCGATTCGGCAGGAGGGAACCTCGCGCTCGCGCTGGTGCGCTACCTAGTCGAGAACGTCGGCATCGTGCCGGGACTGCCCATGCACCCGGGGGGCTCCTACTACTTTCACCGTGGGTCGACCCGAGCGACATAGGCGGTACCCACCCGGCTCACGAGCAAACGCGAATATGGCTTCAGACTTCAATCGGGATGCCGGAGGGGCCTTTAGCCTTGTACGCGCGCCGCGCCGTTCCTCGGACAGCTTGCGAAAGTGCCCGATGGACGCTCCAAAAATAATCGCTATGGTGGCGCCAGGGTGCTCTGACGCCCGCATGCCACACGTTTCATTTGAAGGGTTCCCCACGCACGATGATCGTGGCAGGCGAGGCGGGAGATGCTGGTGGATCAGATTAATACGCTGGTAGGGCACATGAAGCGTGATTTGGGCGAGAAAGTGCGTTATTATGAGGCACGAGATGCGGGTTCACGACTTTATCATGTTGGCCTTCTGTGAAACCGGAACGAACATTAGCCCTGGAGGCCATATCGGATGGATGTAGAATACGTAGAGTCCGCGGTGAATGATTGGGGCCTGTTCGGTGCATATGCCTTGTATGACATCATATTTCCCCAGAAATCCACGACAGGCGGGACTGCACTTAGTCAGAAGTTTGACGGGGAGACCCTCGACATGAACACCCTTTGGGACGTCATCGGGGTACATACCCACGAGCAACTCTGTCCTTGAACTGGGATGAGCATACTCTGTTGTGTCGAATGCAACGTTCTCACTGATAACTACTCATATAAATCACCTTATGTTGAAAATATCACCCCAATTGTACTTACAAGCATATGCCGACAATGGGAGAGCCCACCAACCTGACGGGTGCCAGGGAGAGACACGCATTGACAGTTATTCGGTTACGAGGAAGGCGGATGCAGACCAGACCTTCCGCCTGCCAATTTCCTTTTGGTGTCATCGGAAATCGCCCATTTTTTTTCCTTTGGCCATTCTCCTTTTATCATGACTGCTTGAATCTCATATTCCCATCTGGACTCTCGTTTTACCTTTATGGACCCAGGAACTTCCAAGAATGATGAAGAGAAAGTGCGCCGTGACAAACGCGCACAACTCAAGGCCCTCAATGTGCGCGGTGTAGGTACGCCACAGCCCGAATACTTTCGGGAAGGATAGCAGACTTCCTTGCTGATACTCCCCCCAACTCTGAAGAATCTACCAAAGCACTGGATTCCTCTCTCAAGCGTCATACCGCCTTGATCAAACGCATACGCCAGTCGATTGGCGTCGACAATCGTGACCAAATACTCAAGGACATCGAGACACTCACACTAGAAAAGTACATCGAGGAGATCGCTGGTGCAGTACCGGAGGGCATCATACGATGCAAATTCGAAAAGGATGTGTGGAGTGCTGCGGAGGTGCGTCGACTCCCGCTGCACATACGTACGAGCCGTTCTGATACACTAATACGCCCGCATCAGGTCATCTCTGCCCTCCACCAACGTTTTCCAGGCAAGTTTACACCCGTCCTCGTCACTACTCTTGGTGGCGCGCTCGCACCACCGAACAAAGCAGCACTTGCCGCAATTGCACCCGAACAGCGGGATAAAGAAGAGACGGCACGGGTCACGCGGCAGCGACCGGTCGTACGCGTCTGTGCCGAACTCGCGCTAGTCGGTGTGATCCGCGATGCCCCTGGGCGCAGTGGCGGGGAGTGGATTATGAAAGCGTTGCGTGACTTGGTATGTTTTCTTCTCGGTGGATACGCATATATTCATCCTAATATTTGATAGTTGTCTAACGACCCCTCCCTATCCTCCCTACCGCTTCTCACGACGTTCCTCAATCATACGCGCGCCCGTTCCTCAGACTTGTACCACCAGCCGCTTCAAAGCAAATATCGACCACTGCTGAATCTGGCTCACTTTCCTTCGATGCAAGCAATGCGGATGAGGCTGCTTTCCCACCGCTTGGCATGGGGGCAGAAGAAGACGAACTTGTAGAGAAGGATATTTGTGACAGATTCAAGAAGATGTGCGAGGGATATTTTGAGAATGTGGCAAAGAAGCTCGTCATCGAACACAAGGTGTGCACAATCAAACCCCTTCATGTGGTCATGGTCACGTAGCGGCTTCGCAGAGATTACAAGAGCAAGATCGCCGCAACCATGAAGCATATATCCGCTCGGGCGAGATTTTCGAAGATCGTCAACAAGCGTATGAGAAGATGACGAAAAGTTACGAGAAGTTACTTGCAAGTACTCAGACGTAGGTTCTTCACGCCTGCGGGACACCAGCCTCCGTTGACTGGCCCATAGGTTATCGGAGTTGTTATATCTCCCAATGCCCGCGCTCCCAACATCCTCGTCGACGGGGAATTCCATTCAAATCGGCACCAGCACGGGTGGGCTCCTCTCCGATGATGCAGACGATGCAGCTTTCGCCGCTCTCGGAGGCAAGTGGGAAGATGAGGAAGAACGCAGATTCTTTGAAGACATTCAGGACCTGCGGGAAGTCGTGCCGAAGAGTATCCTTGGGATCGAGGAGAGCAAAGATGTTAACAAGGATAACAATGAAAGTGACACCGATGCAAAGAAGAACGCGGAGGACGAGGAAGTGAAGCGGCTTCAGGAAGAACTCGCGGGACTCGAAGCTTCGGGCGGCGCACTGCAGGCAAATGGCAAAGCAGACACGCATGACGAGGCTGCAGAGGACGAGGACGATGAGTATGTTGTTTCCTTACCTCGTCCTTATCCGCGATCAGCTGATGTTCCTGACAGCGCTGCTACCCCGACACCCTCTACTCCGAAAGAGGGCTCACGGCCAAACACACCAACAATTGCTCCGCAAGGTCCCTCGCAGCTGCTCACTGCCCTGCTCGCTCGTCTGCCGGACTGCACGAATCGCACCCTCATTGACCAAGCCGCTGTCGATTTTACTTTCCTCAATTCCAAAGCTGCACGCAAACGAGTGGTGAAAGTAAGTTTGATATAAGATAGTCATGTCCGTACGCTGATGCGAGATTCGGTAGTTTCTCACACAAGTGCCGAAAACGAGATCAGATCTACTGCCTCATTACTCCCGGTTCGTGGCCACCTTGAACAAGTACATGCCCGACGTGGGCACGGAGCTTGTCGCCGCCGTAGGTCTATGCACCCCGTATACGTTCTGCGCTCATACTTTACAGCTGGACGAAGAATTCAGGTATTTACAGAGAAAGAAGAACGTCGTGATGGAGTTTGCCGAAATACGACTCAAGGTATACGGTTCCACTCCACCCCCGTTTTCCTATGTTCTGACGAAATGCAGAATATCACTTTCATATCCAATCTTACTAAATTCAGAGTTGTTCCGCCTCATCTCATCCTCCACATGTTCAAAGTTTGCATCGACGACTTCTCTGGTACAAATATCGACAACCTCGCTTTGTTATTGGAAGGTTGCGGGCGCTTCTTACTGAGGAACGATGAAACGAAACAGCGATTCGCCACAATGGCAAGCCATGTAGCCCAATCAGCGATGTCGTCACTAACCCCTTGGCATGCAGCTAGAGCTGATGAAGCGCAAGCAGAGTCTTCTGCATCTCGATCAACGTCAGACCATGTTGCTCGAGAATGCCTATTATCAGGTGTGTGGAGCTCTTAGAGTCGGAATCGGTACTTATCACCGTCTAGGCCAATCCACCCGAACGTGCACCTCGCCAAGAAAAAGAGAGAAGCCCCATCGAACTCTTCATTCGGCACCTCTTGTATGATGTCCTCGCCAAGCGTACAATCGACAAGGTCCTTAAGCTCCTGCGTAAACTTGATTGGGACGACCTACATACACGTCGCATACTGCACAAAGTCTTTACCAAACCTCACAAACTCCGTTATGGCAACATCGCTTTACTCGCAATGCTCACCTATGACTTGCAGCGGTACCACCCCGAATTCTCTATCGCTGTGATCGACCAGGTGTTGGAAGACATCCGACGTGGTCTTGAGCAGAATATATATAGCTCAAACCAGCGAAGGCTCGCGGCGGTCAAATATCTAGGCGAACTCTACATCTACCGCCTCATCAGCTCAGGACTTATTTTCGACACGCTCTGGGCGCTCGTCACCTTTGGGCATCGTAAGCGGCGTTTACGTGGAGCTTTACTGTAACATTGACATGATTGACATGTCACAGCCAAGGGACATCCTCTACCGCAGTTTCCGTGCCCGGTCGACATGCCGGATGACTTCTTCCGCCTTCGACTCGTATGCGTGCTGCTTGACACGTGCGGCATGTGTTTCGATCGTGGGTCGCAGAAGAGAAAGTTGGACAACTTGCTCGTATTCTTCCAGGTATGCCGTAACCTTGACACATCATCGAGTACGCGTACTATCGATAATTTCAGTACTACGTCCTATGCAAAGAACCAATGCCTATGGACTCGGAATTTATGGTTACGGACTCGCTTGAGGCCATTCGGCCCAGGTTGGTCATGCTTAAGAACATAGAGGAGGCGGCGAATGCAGTCGATGAGATGTTTGCCTCAACCGTCCTGGGTTCTGGAGGCAAGTTTCTATTCCTCCCACTCCCATACACGACTCTCATAACTGTGCTAGCTGGCACCGGAGATGGTAGCGGCGAGGATAGTGGTGACGAGGGTGAGCGTCACGGTAAGCAGGATGACGAGGACGAGGACGAAGAAGACACCGGAACTGTCGATTCTCCTGTAAGTTTTTGTCATCTCCACTGTCATCTCCCCCCTCATGTTCGTTGACAGATCGATGAGCGTGGACCGTCTCCAGAACCAGAACTCGTTGTGACATCATCTCAGGAAATCCTCGGCCCTAACGAAGACGAGGACGCTGAGTTCGCAAAGGAGCTGGCGAAGCTCGTGACAGACACGTCAGCGGAATCCCGTAAAGTCGACCGGAGAACTGCGCAAACATTGTGGGAGTCTGCCGTCCTGCCACCGGGAATGCGTAAACGTCACGAAGACGGCGAAGGATCCACGGAGGAAGCGAACCCCGCTATCATGAACTTTACGATGCTGACCAAACGTGGAAACAAGCAGCAAGTAAAGCAACTAGCGATTCCCTCGGAATCCGCGCTGGCTGTCCAAACACGTTCAGCGCGAGAGCAGGATAAGGTTGAACAGCAACATTTGAAGCGTCTGGTACTCGATTACGAACAACGCGAAGAGGCCGAAGAGATCAAGGGTGAGTCACTCCATCTCTCACGCGAACAAACGGGAAAACCCTCGTTTTAGCCCTAGAAGCGAAGAATCGACCAATTAAGATTCGTCTCGCTGGATAACCCGTAACCTCAAGTCTCACAGACGTCACAAATGTCCTAGCGCTCATTGCCCCCAATTTTCCGGTAGAGGCTTCGTTCTCGCACCGCCGTCGAACTGCAGAACATTGGCCACTGCCGGCGTCCCGCCAGAGGCAATGCCACACAGACCAACGAACCAACCACTGACATGGTTCCGGCACTTCTTGCGTATGCATGCCTTACGATTGTTCTCTGATGCTGACTGAGACGTGGCTCCAGACAAGATGGGCCGAGTGTCTGCAGTTGAAGACCTCTCGTTATGTTTTGTTCACTTTGTAGTTGTTTTGTTTTGTATATTAGTATTCTTAATTGATTACGTACTCGCGTTTCCAAGTCTTCGACGCGACGCGACCGAGTCATTCATCGTGGTTCGTCGAGTCGGGAATGTTAACTATAACTTATGCTCATGACCACCTCCGATGATGAATATGCCTTTGACGACCTTGTGCTCGATCATCGTACTCTCGCCGTCCTCGACGCGACCGAACGAAACTTTTCTACCCTCAGCGCACTTGCTCGTCCGAGGTCGTCTCTGGAACAACAACCGACGAAGCGGCTCAAGACAAATCAAGGCTGGGTTCCCCTCCATGGACGACAAGAGCGCGAAATTACCCCAGCCCCGCGCGGTCTCACTGGGCCGACGTTTTCCCTGGAAGACACAGATCTCCCCGAAATCACCGTCAGCAACGGATTTTACAGTGGCCCGGGTCGTTTCTTTGCAGGAAGCCCCCAATCGCAGCCCTCAGCGAGTCCAAATGCCACGCGTGACAACCGCGAACTTCCAAACGGAACAGATTCAGACGTCGTCTTGCTACCCACTCCCACAGTTCGACATGTTCATGCGCCAGGAAGAAGCATCGTCGCACCTCCTAATCGCCAGCCGAGAATCTCCCCACCGGTGCCCGCCAGCATACGGTCCGTCGTTGCTCTCAGCTCTGCAAACCATCTTCCTCGTGACCCCAGTCCCCGCTCGCGCAAGTCCCCTCGCTCGCTCTTCGTCGTTCAGCGATGCAATGCGAGTGGCACTCCGTAGTGCCATATCCGAAGCCGACGGCTCAATGTTACAGCGCTCGTCCTCGACGGCATCGTCGGACTCTCCCTCTCCCTTGTCCGCAGGCCCCCAAAGCATACTCCCAGAGGCCTGCTCTAACCGACCAAACTCAGGTCGTGGTCTACTCTCGGCACGAACGCCCCTCCCGCCTTCTGAGTCGCGAGCGGTCCCTGCCCCCAGCGCATCGTCTGCAGGCGCCTCGGCAGCCCTCGCCGCATCAACCAACCGCATCTCAGCACCAATCCACCCCGAGGGGCGCGAAATGCACTTCGAATCGGGGATGCGCGGGACGAGCTTGAGTCTCTGAGAACTGCGGGTGGAAGAGGGCCGTTTCCTCTCACGCAGCGCTTTTTGCATTTTCGCTGATCCTTGCTTATAGCTCAACGACGGAACGCGGAACAGCAACGCACCCTCGACCAAGCCGTCAACGAAAAACCGCCAAAAATGGGCGAAGTGGAGATCTTGCGCGCGAATCTGCAAAAGGTATATGCGTGTCCCCGTCTCACGAGTTCACGTACTGACGCGATCAGCAAGGCCGCCACGGCGCATAACGAAGAGACGGCAAGTTTACGCCGGTGAAGGAGATTTTGGAAGCGGCTCAGGTCGCAGCACAGAAAAGGCAAGAAGCGGAACTCGAGCGTCTACGTAACCCAGCTCGTTTTCAGCAGCACGAATGGAGGGCCCTCGCGCAAGGCCGTGTCCCGAGCACCAGCACTCTCACAAGCACAGCTCCCTCCCAAGTCCCAACGTGGGGACGCAGTTACCGAGTACCCCACGTCGCCCCCACCCGCACTCCCGCGGGCACAGAGCCCATCGCCTCACCACCAAAAGCGGTCGGCCCCAGGCTTGTCGAAGTAGGCGCGCCGCTGCTGCCCGGTTTCGTCAACGACTTTGCCATACCGCCCCCGAAAAAAGACCAATGGGACAAGCCCGGGCCAATGCCTCGCATTTCGATCGAGCGGAGTCAGGGGGATGCGCGAGAGGGACCTGGATCCGCCCGCGCACGCAGACCGACGATCACATGGAATTTGACAGATACAGTCAGGTCGGTGTCGCCGACCATCCCGATGTTCGATGTGCATATGGACTTCGGCGACGACGTCAAGGCGCTACAGCAGCAGCACGTCGCTGGTTCGTCGAGGACTGCCAAACCCTTCGACTGGCTTGGTTGGGTGGGTTTTTTTTTTTTCCCTGTTTCGAGCGCTCGGGGCTCATCGCCTCTCTGATAGATGAGACAACTGGTCCTTGCGCATTCGATGTCGCCAACTGCCCCCAGTACCATCCAACTTCTGCTCTCCCAGCCAACCGTTCGATGCGAACCACGCGACCACCTTCAACCCTGGCCTGCACGTCCTTGATAGACCGCCGTAGCCGCAAGCGCCGGGCAGCTAACGATCCCATTGCACGCGTCGTTGTCGATTCACTGGCACAAATATAATACACTCCTAATCAGCGTTCGGGTCAGTCAAGGTTCTCCCCTTCTCTCCGCGGACATCGCTTAAAGGTCACCCTAGCTAAAGCCTCTAGTTTCCACACTTAATCTATTGGGTGTCCTTGTCATCTCTCTGCCGTCATTTGCAATGAACCTACTGAAGCCCACTAATGGTCCCGCGTTCCTCGAAATCATCTGTACAATGATCGTCAATCTACTGCAACCATCAAATACTAATAGCAAAGTGCACGAGAAAGCAGAAGAGCGCGAGCTCTCCCTTACCGTCGCACGGGAGGTCTTTGGCCTGCTTAATGCAGTTATTTATTCTCTCCCCCTGAATACCATTACCAGTTGGGCCGAAGCTTTTGTTTTTGTTTCTGTTTCACTGACTCTTGTGCAGGCTCGCTATCATCCCTCAAACCGCAAACGTACTCACAACGATGCTCAGCAATCAGCAACCAACATCTTTCTTAGAATGCTCTGCTCGCACCCTCTCATATCTCTCCACTCGTATGTTACCTTGAGCCTTACGAGACCCCCTCGCTGACATCGCCACAGGAACGGGCCTGTTTCGTCCACTAATGTCATTCACGGACGAGGTTCCCGAAAGCGCCAGGGACTTTTCTAAGCTCCCTCAGGTAGACAGGATGTGCGCCCTGTTGGTCGACCCGACTCGAACAGGTGGCAAGGTGGGTTCCCCGAACGGAATCGCGTGCGACAAACGCAAAGTGACAAAACGCAGGGCCCACTCTATTCGCGCGTCCGTGCTCGCCACTCTCATCTCGCTCGCAATGGCACACGACGACGCCCTGACGATCCTCCTCCGAGTCTCCTTTTCATCCCTTCGCTCGTGGCGCTACTCGCAGACCTGTCCACAGCCCTGTGGGAAGAAGAGCCAGAGCTCATGGCGTCGCCCGAGCTGCTCTCCGAGTGCGTATTATCCACACACACACAGTCCCTTATCCCATCTGATTGACGATGCGTGGCGCAGGACGGTCGCGGGGATCGCGCGGGGCGTGCTCCTCCTGCACTACGTGGTCTTCCGCGCGCCCAAGGGCCCCGCAAGTCTGCGTGCGCGCCTGCAGGCAGCGCCGCCACGGCACTTCAACGGCATCGGACACCAGTTCGTCGTCGCGCTCGGGCGGCTGAGCTTCGCCGAGCCGCCGGACGAGGTGTCAGCGCAGGACCGTGGGTGGCTGGAGCAGCTGGCGGACCTGGCGCGCGACGTGATGGACCTGGTCATGGCGGGGCCGGAGAGCGAGAGCGTGTGGTCGCTGTTTCAGGAGGACGAGGACGAGGAGGGACAGAAGAGCACTGGTGGTGGGGTGAGGCTGGGACTGCGGAGGGAGAGGGCGATATCGTGATGCAGGCGGATATTGGCATGCTGTACGACGACAACGACTCGCAGCTAGAATATATGTGAATTTTTATGTACCAACTCTACGCTTCTTCCTTGAGAACGAACGAAAAAGGGAGAGTGGCTAGGCTCACCTTGCGCCTGTCTTTCACCCGTCCTGCAGCCCTGCGGCGACGTCCTCCAACTTCTCCCTCACGTCGTTCACGCGCTCCACCTGCGCTTCCACGTCTCCCCGATTACTGATCGCGATTGCGGCGCGCGCAGCACGCGCAAACTCATACGACCGCGCAACGGATGTATCGCTAGCGGTGGCGGTAGTGGTAGAGACGGACACAGCAGACGCCGTCGTTGGGGCGAGGACGGTGGCGAGGTCGACGCCGGACGCGCGAAGGATTGCGAGGTCGCGCAGTGTGTCTTCGAGGGCGAGCGGAGGGGCGTCCTTCTTCATTGCCTTTGCTGTGCTCTTGTTTGCGGCTGCTGGAGCTGCGTTGATGTTGGGCTCGGACGAGGACATGGCTATGGCTGAACAGAGTTCACCGGGCCGCAAGTGTTCCAAAGGCGCTCTTACTGCATCGACTCGTCAGTCTTCCAGAAAACAGGCCGACTCGGATGAGTATCATGTTCTAATTTATTAAATAAACCTATGCTGTTACCAATTAAATCTTCTGTGATTCGCAATAAACACGACGCTGCGAACAAGGCTGCGAATTTTTCGATTTTCTCACAACTCGGATCAAGACTCAGATTTGACGAGCGAAAGAAACCAGAAAAATGTATGAGTACTGTAACGTCGAGAAGCAGAATGCGACAATAAAAACGAGGAGGGCTGAGGGCCTAGTCACTTACGAGAAGAGAACGCAAAGCGTGATGTGATTGGATCATGTACTGGCGATTCTTGGCTTGGCCGGCGCGATGTTACGATGGTCACGATGACGAGCGACAAGTTTCAATCGAAAGCATCAACCAAGCATCAACGTTACGTTACGGGCACGAGAGTTGTCATGAGAACTGCTGTTGCCAATGCTGTTCAAGTTGCTCCTGACGCCCTCAGGCTTTCTGGCTGTTGACAAATAGTAGGTGCAATGCCGCTCGGCGGCCCTGTACTTATAGCGCTTGACGTTCGGACATCCTCCCAAATCGCGCTATACTATTGTGCTACGGACTCACGTTCTCTCGCTTCGTCTCTCTTGGCACTTCTGGAAGATATGGATACAACGAGATTCTCTGCTTCTCTTGCGGCTTTCTCCACATGTGGGTCCACTGATTGACGCCGTGTGACACCAAATCTATCGGAGGGACACTGGCTTCTCCAAGGGTTTATCAACCTATTTAGTTATTGAGACGTCTGGAAACATGATTGGGGAGACATGGATCTCTGATACCTCCTCCCCAACAAAGGCTATGTACAGTATATAGTTCCCTCGTCCCTCCGTCCGCAATCTACATCCCACTTTCTTCCCATTTTTTTTTCTTTCGTTCCCACTGGCTGGCTTGCCAACCGGGCGGTTTCATTCATTCTGAACGCAAGTTGCGGTGATGCCCATCAGCACAAAATCCTCGACGGTATTCTACCTTGCGGCACTCGCGCTCACGGCTGGTAGCCGCCAACGAGTGCTAGCGGCGACGACGACTGGCTCGTTCCCTGCACGCAAGGCCGGTGTTCGTGGGACCTGCCTGCCGACTCTGGCGCGTCGGGCACCCTGCAGGTCGTGCGTGTGTTCCCTCGTGCGCTCTAACACGCCGACGTGCGTTCTAATCGACCCGCGCGCACGCAGTGGGGCCCCACCACCGCGATCTCGGACATCACTCCCGCAGCCGGATGGCGGATCATCACGCGCTGCGACCCGTCTGCGACGGCGCAGGACGTCCAGCTCGAGTGCGCGGACGGAAACCCGGACTGCGATCACCTTTTCCAGGGCGGTGCGGTGGACACCATCGTCCGGCTGCCCGACAGCGTGCGTGCCCGAGAAATGTCATTCCGCACCCTCCGTACTTACTGAAGGTTGTCGTCGTTCAGTGCGGCCCGGTGCCATTTTCTCGCGTAGCAAGGTACTGGACCAACCAACCCAACACGTCTGGCTCCCCTACCGTGACCCCGCGCGCGAGCGACGCACAGGTCCACTCTTTGGCGCTCGACACGAATTTTGCTGCGGCCACGCCACCACGGTGAGTGGCTCCAGTTTCATTAGATGGGAGCTGGTGCTGATTCGGCGCGGTAGGGATGGGACCGTGTCCTTTACCCTCCAGGGCCTGAACGTCAAAGGGAGCAACGGGGCATCCACCTTGACTACGCCGGCTTCGGCTCACCAGCGTAGCTGGTTTAGTCGACGCGGGCCGCACAGCTCGCCGCGCTACATCCACCGACGCAGCTTCGTCGGCGACGTGCTCCAAAGTCAGCATTTCCACGCTCCGGATCCGCACCGCGGCCGCCTGCTGACAGGACTTTTCCCGCAGCACTGCAGAATGCGACGACGTTCAACAAGACGATAACGCAGGATCTGCAGCCCGTCGACTTTAACGGCGCGAAGAACCTGTTCAAAACGAGCGTCGACTGCACCGCAAGCACCGCGATTCCGGCCTCGTCCACTGCCTCTCTCTCGCTCGATGTCGACGCTGCCGTGCACGCGGCGGTCAGCCTCGGTGCAGTCGCCGCCGGCACGCTCGTCCCACCAAAGATATCCGAGTTTGGCTTGACTCTAGGTGCGCGTGAGACCTACATCCACCGCGGCTGACTGATGATGCGATCCCTTGATGAACGTGAAGGCCTCGATGGCAACATCGACGCGCTATTCAGCATTACGGCCAACCTCACGGGCCACGTCAGTTCTGGCGCCGTTCCGCTCTTCCAAATCGGCATTCCTGGCCTCAGTTTCCCAGGGTAAGTAGGCCGTCTCGCGCTCTTGTGGATGACTGCTTAGCGCAGGACAAAAATAGGATCCTCGAGATCGGTCCCGAATTCAAAGTGACAGGGGAGGTCGACGTAGACTTGGCGCTCACCAACGTCGACACGGACGTCAGAGTCACGTATAACCTCAGCGATGTCGCGGTCATTTT
Source organism: Lactarius hengduanensis (assembly GCA_021525025.1). Taxonomy (NCBI): domain Eukaryota; kingdom Fungi; phylum Basidiomycota; class Agaricomycetes; order Russulales; family Russulaceae; genus Lactarius; species Lactarius hengduanensis. The sequence goes on along the minus strand of JAKELI010000769.1, from coordinate 7,403 downwards.
CCCGCCCCAACACTGCAAGACTGGTGGTGCTTTCAAGCAGGGCCCCCAGCGGTGCGTCCCCCCCTCTCCATGTCACACTGCATTGTCTTACACGCTCTCTAAATGCCGCAGAGGTGTCCGTCTCCGCGGGCCCTGACATCACGGACGCCGGCGCTTCCGTGAGCGTCACGGGCCACCTCATCCCGCAAATCGACATCGGGCTGTCTGCGCTCGGGGGAATCGCCTCTACGACCGTATTCCTGAACCTCGACGCCTCGGCGAACCTGACTGTGTCCGCAGACGCAGACGGGAGCCGCGGTGACAAAACCGCGGGCGGCGCGCAGGCGTGCGTGGATGCGAACACGGAGCTGGCCGTGAACGTCGGCGCGCAGGCTTCTTTCTTCGACCTCTTCAACGCGTCCACGAGCACGACGCTCTTCGACAAGAGCTTCCCGCTGCTGCAGCAGGTACGGTATCCTCTCCCGCGCACGCTTAATCCGTCGCTGACCTCAATGGCCGCCAGAAATGCGTTGGGGTATCTAACTCTACCTCGGTCCTCTCGAAGCAGCCCGCGGCGCGCCGGAGCCACGCTCTCCGTGCTCCACTTGATGGTGATGACACTGACAAATCCAACTCGAGCATTACCTCCGATCTAGGATGCCCTTTGACATTGGCTACACAAGTAAGCCAGCTAGTCAAAGCCATCATACCCGCAACATAACAACGAACGGGCGAGAACCTGTGTATTCTTTCTTTTTCGGTCTGGGCGTTATCACATACTTTATTACGCCCCCTCCTATCTTTAAAGACGGAAACGATCAAGGTTACTCTGAAGTAGTCAAAAACAATTGTATTTTATCCTCCAACCAAGGGCCGCCTCCCTAACACGGGTATGTGTGCTTAAATTCCCGCGACCCTCCTTGGATGTTGTAAGGTAGCCGCTTGGTAGTCACCACACCGTTGAAAGGTTTCACACGTGCAAATTCCGAAAGATCCTAGTGGATTCCAGACAGATGTCTTCCCATGTCGATGTTCTACGTCAGAGTCCGTCATTATGACGCGGAGCCGCAGCGGCTTACGCCCTCCAGTTAACATCTCGACGTTTCGTTCTCTTTCTACAATCTGTTCAAGTTGACTCTGCGCTTTGTCAATTTCTCATAGTACTTAAGGACTGCCTGTAACAACCTAGCCTTAAGCTCAACCTACTGTATTCAACTGCAGTAGTTTCTCATATACACGTCGTTGGCTTCACGAACACAACCCAGAACGCGATCTTCACCGTCGGCAGTCGCCCTTGAAATTTAGAACCAAGGCACAGTCTGGCCAATGGTGACTTCGATGAGTACTGAAAGTACTGAACAACTCACAGGGCTTGTGGGTTGCGGGTCGTACTTCATTGGTATCTTGTGCCTGTTCCTTGTGGTGCAGAGCATCTTGAATCGTCATCGTGAGGCCGCGACATCGGAATGCAGGTCCTCATCCTGGATTTATGCCGGACTGGCGCTCGGCTGCACGTGGTAACTTACTGTGAGCATCTTGCGTTACGCATTTGAATAGAGGCGAGACTAAAAGTGCACTGGACATAGATATGATATCATTCATGCAATGGAGTCTTATGGACTACGAGCGAAGCGCGGGAGTGTCGAAGGGCGGCACAGAACCACCAGAGCTCGTCGCAAATTGGCTTCGGAGCACGGTGCTCTTTGAGCAGGCATGCCAGTGGACCATTGTGTGCGACGGGCCGCTGCGGTGGTGGTGGAGCGAGCTGCTGCGTCTGTTCACCGTGGGTTTTTGGACGATTTTCCTCCGGACGAAAGGTACGTAGTCGCCCGGCCTGACCCGGGCCACGCCGGGCGACGTCGTCTGGCTACCGCTCAGGTTCATCCTTGGCACTCCACTCTTCCGGCGTTGCGACCCCCATTTTCAAGCAGTTCGGTTCGCTGCCGTGCTCAGTGTAGGTGTTGACGAAGATGCAAAAACGGCAGTCGCCCTATCACACAATCCATGAGACGGATGCAAGCGAATGGATGTGTCGGCGTAAATGGGTGCTTATCGTGGAGTAGCTGTCAACCGCCAACAAGTTGTCAATAGCGGTGACTGGGGTATCTATCACTGAGGTCTTCCGAATCGGTTGCTGTTATCTTTCGCGGTACTAATGTGGGCGTCAGGGTGAACGGTGCGGTGCGGGCGGGTGAGAGGGTAGTGAACGTGGGAGCTATTATTTAGTCAACGCTCTCTGCAACTTCCGCGGTAGCGCACAGACTTGGATTACCCCCGTATGTTTATCTCTCAACTAACGAGTACTTGCCGACCCAAGAGTGGGCAGTACATCTCACACCTTGTGCTGGTGCGCCACCCGCCCCCCAGCCCTCTCTTTGCGATTTCTGAAAATTAATCGCGTTGGCAACAAGGGAAGCCAGGTCATGCGTGTACTAATAATAGTCCGCACCTTGATAGCCCCAAGGCCCGGTGGGCAAGTTACTCCCGAATTAGAGTCCGCCTTGCGGTGAAAAACCGTACAGTGCAATTGGGACAGGAAGCATCCGTGTTGTCATAGCGTCACATAGGGCGATCCCAAGGCGCCGCACTCAAATGGATTTGAACAAAAGAAGACCCGTACAGTGCTACCTACACGGACACATTTGACGCCGAATGTCTTCGGTTGCCAATTCCGACCTTGACTTTGCGTGGGTGAGTGGGTAAATGGCCTTTCACGGCACATGTATGGTGCTATTTTACCAAGCAATTGGCCGGTTGGGTTCGGAAACGTAGACTCAACTATCTCAAACTAACTGTCCTATCATTCTGCGGAAGTTAGGCGTTCCGAGACCCGTGACCTGCGTAGTCATCCAACATCGAAAGTGAACAAGTATCGAGTCTGGTGGAACGCACAGGATCCCACCCAGCGGTAGCAGAGAACCCATCCATGCCGCAGCCCGAATTCGAGCCCTCTGTGATGTCGTCGAGAGCCGCGAGGCCCCTTCCGTACAGCCAAGGGTTGAGGAAGCCGAGCGGGTACCGGCCGGTCGAAATCAGCCAATCATTAAGCAGCGAGATTATGCCCGCCACAACCTGTAGATTGATTGGCAGTCAGCTGGCCGGTCAAGGACGACCCGATTGGAGGTGGGAGGAGAGGGACACACGGGCGTCGCTACACTTGTGCCACTCTCCCTTTGTTCTTGGCCGTTGAAAAACATCGGGAGATTGATGGACTGTGCAGCGATGTCGGGGATGCCGCGACCAGAAGCACTGCACCAAGTACAAATTATGAATGGGTTAGATCAGGTCACAGAATTGAACATACTTGTAAAGGCCCTGATACCGGCTCCCGAGGTTCTCGAGGAAGGTGGGCACGGTCCGCCTCTGGTAAAGGGGGAGCTCAAAGTGGTCCGAGAAGCCGCCGCCCGAGAATTTTGCTGCGACCTCTGGCCCGTAGTCCGTCGCCCCCCCGACGACGGTGACCCAGGGACCTGAAAAAGCGTGGTGATGCGGTGAGCTTCCTGGACACTCGTGTACTACGCCCAATCCGAGAAAATTCGCTACACGTACACGTTGCGGGAAATCTAGGAATGAACCGGACCCTGCCGTCCCGGTTCACGCAGGTCCCTTCGCCGATGCCGTCGTTACCACTCGAGACGAGGACGCTGACGCCAAGCGAACCGAGCATCGCGAACATGTCGCACACATAAAAAGCATATTCCCTCGAGGTCTGTCTTTCTTCATACCCGTATGATATGCTGATCGTCTGAGGGATATCCCTCTGGTCGAGGATGTATTCGAGCCAGGTGACGTACGGGTCATCTGTGCCCGACGGCCCACTGCCGATGCTGTAGAAGATGTGGGGAGTTGGATAGGCCATGGCTTCAGCGTACTGGATGTCCAAATTTGCCTCTTCGTGTGGGTCGGTCGGGTCGTACCTCCCGTCGTTGATCTTTACGACCTTGTACGTCGCGTCATCTGCATTCCGGTACTTGCGCATGAACGCCCCCAGATCCGCCGGGCTAGGGGAATCCCCTAAGAACCCCACAACCCCGAGCGCATTCTCGTCCATCGCATTGGGTGTATAGGCCTCCGTATCGTACAGCCAGCGCAGGAAGGACGGCGTGACATAATCGACTTTTGCGCGGCCCGATAGCATCGTCACGGGCTCTCCCGATTTCACTACTGTTTCCCCGCTAGAGTGATTCCGCGGTGTCTGCCATTGCCCGCGCGGGGAGACAAAGGACGTCGTGGGTGCCACAGTCAACACGTGCCAGTGCAGTGCCCTGGGAAGCGAATAATCGACTGTGCGGACAATGGTCTCGCCCCTCCCAACGTGCCTGTAGACCTGGTACGACGCGCCAATGAGGGTGTTGGCTTGGGTCACAGATACGCCCCTGAGCTTCAGTGTGTTGCCGCCGTGTGTCATAGAGACGGATGAGGAAGAGATGCCGTGGTGTTCGAGCCAGGAATTCACGAGCTCGAGGGTCTCTGGACGTGGTGCGACAAGGTCAGCCACCTGCTCCTTGGTCAGGTGTGCACGATATCTGCACCGGGGCAGTAGCACTCGTGAGAACACGCGTCAGCAGAGGAGTGGTGGTGGACGTACCTTGGATGCCCAGGTTCACTGACCTCGTAGAGTGCGTCGATCAATGCGTTCTCGCGGTTGTGCTTGAGAGCAATGTAAAGGTCGATTGTGGTGCCAGAAGGCGGACGGCCCAGGGACACCCAATTCGTCGGGACGGCGTTCCAGGAGTGCTTGATGTGCATGTCGTCCCAAGGTGAGAGGGGCTTCGCGAGACTTGCAAGGAGATCAGTGACAATGACGGAGAGCACAACGATACAATGGTAGCGCATGATTACGGGAAGTCAGTCGGCGAGATGGTGTCCACGACGCAATGAGCTTGTGAGGTTAAGCAAGTTTCGTGGGGTCGGAATCATTGAAACAGTTTTTCGCATTTATACACGGGGACAGGAATCTGGATATGAGATAAAGGCGAATATGACCGCGGATTGCCTTTAGGAATAGAACCATCGACGGGATAAGATTGGGCGAGGGTAAGGTTTACCAAGTCCAACACGACACGGTGGGACATCGGGAAAAAGTGTAGTCAAGGGTACATGTGCCGTGGCAGCCGTGCTTAGATGAGGAATCCGGGCAAGCCGCTAGCAAAGTTTTGTCGGAGAGCACCTAGCGGGTGTTATTCCAGGTCCGGGACGACCATCCTATTCACGGGCTTGATCCGAGATAGGAGAAGCCATGGCTCCTGGACATCAGTAAAAGTGACTGCACTGTGTAATACCTTCCAAAACGGCAATAGATTATATTTTATTTTATTAGCATATATGACCCATAAAATATTTCCACAACCAATGTATGTGGCCGACATTATTCCTATTCAAGATAATCCTCGGAAATATTCCTGTTGTAGCACATATCATCGAAATCCATTACAACTGATTCTGTCAGCCATTATAATGGGGATTGTATTGTCCATTTATTGGAGCTAAATCTAATACAAAGTCTCAGCATCAGAGGTTTCCATCGCGCCAAGTCCGCTTTCCTCGACTTCTTAGTGACCCTTCCCACACTGGTGCAGGTTCAAAATGATCCTTCCTTTACTCCGCGTTCTTTGCGGTCTCATCGTCAACACCGACTCGGAGGTTGCGGCGTGTGGGTTTTACAACAAACGGCGAGTTTGCAAGCACACACCGAAGACTACCCTCTCGGCCCGATGGTCATACTCAAGCTACTATTAATGCTACCAGGCCGTCGACATTGGCTCCTTCCTCCATACCTCATTCCCGTCCAGTGGGATCTACAGGTCGATTCTGTCTGATTCTCCACGTTGCTTCGTAATTCCGTGCCAAAGAACCCGAAATGTTTGGGCATCAATGACACATGTACGTGACTGATGCATGTTGCCTCTTCCTTTCTTTGATCTAGCCTTCGGGCAAACCTTGCGAGAACACGCGATGCCGGCTAACAATTAACCCTGGAGAATGGGACTACGACCACTGGGGACACCCCGGTGAGCCTGGTGTGGGCTCGGGAGTGGAGCTGTGGGCGTGGATGGGCCACGGGGCAGCAGTACAGACAAGGTACCGTCTTCCTCATTCCCCCTTGTGAGCCTGACCTGCCAGTGCCACACCACAGCATCGACTCACGCTGGAAGGCATTCAAAACTCACTCTCAGGGCTGTTCTGTGCCTCGCTTGGCAGCATGGACGTGCTGCACACGACCTCCCCTGCCCACGCCATCCTCCCAACAGCTGACCTCCCGCGACCTCCCGCTCCCGGGCCCGCACGCGATGCGTACACCCTATACCCTATGCCACACCATGCTCCCCGCAGAGTGCGTGTGTACTAAGAACTTGAAGCTGTCCCTCCAGCTCTCGCACGCGGGCGCTGCCGCACTGCTCAAGCCGAACAGGATCTTCGATGTTGAGTCGCCGACTGGCATGGTCTAGGCATGCGTGCGCGCTAGCGTGCCAACAGAGGTGTGAGGACAACCCCAACAGCAACGAAAGTGAGGACGGCCCACGACATTGACAACACTGAGGACAACCCCTAATGTGGCGACGGCGAGGACGACATGACGGGGGATGGCTGTAATTACCGAGGAGTGACGGTGGAAACAGCGATGACGACCGCGGGTGGGGTGATGCCATAGTGGCAGCAGCGGCAACCACAACCACAACAACGCTAACGGTGGAGGCTGCCAAGGAGCGCCCGCTCCCCGCCGCCGCCGCCGACAACGACAACGACAACGATACCTGCACCAACAAATACAACGACGGCCCTTTCTAAATAAGAGGGATTGACTAAGGTATCAGTAGTACCAGTGGTGCAGTAGTAATAACGCCACCAAGACCCACGGCCCACAGGGTTTGAGAGCAAGAGTTCGAACTCGTTGGAGGCTAATAAAAGCGGTAATAGTGATTAGATTAGTATCATTGATTAATAAAACAGAACATGAAAACCGAATATGATACGATGGCCGCCTGTGTGCGATGAGATCAAAAACATAATTCTTTTCTTGGTTGTAATCTAGCAACATTATAATAGCATTACATGCAGTTGTCCGGCAGCAATCCAATGCAAGTCCAGCAATTCTTGCAGACATTATAAGGGTTTTTTCTAAAATCGTGTCCCGTAAATGGACAATATATTGCTGACATAAATATTCCCACCCATATACGGACTTTCAGAATATTATATTCAATTTCCATGGTATATAATGAATTCCCTGGCCCATGTATAGGGCGACACCTTTTAGTGATGGAACCCCAACAGGATGTTGAGTACTATTGTTAGTCTAGTGTTGCAACACTTTTATAGATACACGCATAACTCTATATCAACACATCTGATGTCAACGATTATTTTACCAATAGAAAGCCTACCCTATCGGTTACAAAATGGTGCCCTTGATCATACAAATA
>JAKELI010000768.1:0-20687 GCA_021525025.1 Lactarius hengduanensis | reverse complement strand
GTGAGTTCGTGAGTCCGAAGTACATGACCGTGGGTTCGTAGAGAACCGTAATCGTGTTTTGAAGGCTGCCTTTGGTTCGTCTCCGGGTTTGATCCGTACGTTGTTGTAGCCCCAGCGGATGTCTACTTGGTGTAGGTTGCGCGTGTCCGAGGTCGGTGATCAGTTCGGAGATGAGGGGTGCGGATACTGGTTCCGGATCGTGCAAGCGTTAATGCGTCGATAGTCCTGTACGGGTCGTAGCTTTCCGTCTTTTCTTTTTGATGAAGAAGAAGGACGATGCGTACGGGGATTTCGAGGGGCGGATGTACCCTTTGGCCAGTTTTGTTCATCGAGGAACTCCTTCAGCTTTCCGTCTTCGTCTTGGTCATGGGGTAATTTACAGTCAATCGTCGCGGGAGTGCCCTCCTTAATTGATTGCGTGATCCCATGGTCGGATGGCGGGAATCGATGAGAGGCTTCTTCATTGAACAGTTTTGCGAATTGTTTGATCGGTTGCGGGAGCGTTACCTCCGTCGTATATGTACTGGCCCGACTGAATTGCCAGTTCGGTGGCTGTGGTACGGAGTTGACACTGCTCCTCCAATTCGTGGAGCACGTCGAGTTTCTCATCCTCGGTAATGATGCGTCCTATCACGGCTTGATCGGGAGTCAGGGGAATAGAACGAATAACGATTGGCATGGCGTCCTCGTGGATGACGGCGTGAGTCCAACTAATTGTGGGTTCGTACGTGGCTAGCCAGGGGTAGCCGAGTACTATGTCTTCGTCGCCGATATCGGTAATGAGAAAGCGCATGACCTTGCGGGTTCCTTTAGTTTGTACGTCCAGGTCTATGCAGTGTGTAATAGACCCAGCTTTATTCTCTGTTTTATCAATGTTCCATATTTTCTTGGGTTGTTCCAGGGCCTTCAGCCCTAGTCCCATGCGTTTTGCGAATGCGGGGCGCATGAAGTTGTCGGTTGCCCCCGAGTCGACTAATCCTTTAACGTCGGCCATGGCGTAACTTGTACGAATCGAGACTGGAATTCGAAGCGAACGGTAGCGAGTCATGATTACAGAGTTACAATTAACTGCCCTCACCCAGGCCGATGGGTTTAGGCGTCCTGAAAACCCTCCTTTCCCCATAGGTTTTGGAGGACCATATCTTTTACTTCATCGCTTTCTCCAGCGATCCCGCTAAGCCAGTGATTGGCGCGTTGTTGCGGTGGTTCAGCCTGGGCCACTCGTACGGACTGTTGTTCCGATTCCTGTGTATAGTAGTCGGTCTCCGCGGCCCTACTGGTTGTTGGTTGATTGCGACGCGGTTGTCGGGGCTGTGAACAGTCTCTTGAGAAGTGGCCCGGTCGATTGCAGTTATAGCAGATGACTTCCCTCATATTCCGCTGCTGTCCTCCTCTTGCCCCTCCACGTGGTACGTAGGTGGTACGCGGTCGATTCAGGTCTCCGACCTCCGCGACTCGTACGCGGGTCCTATCTGCTGAGGTATCCATCGCAGTTAGGGTCGTGACGGAAATGGTTTTGTCGAGGAGGGGGTGGTGGTGCCCATCCACCTCTCGGAGGGTTCCATCGAGGTGCGCTCGGAAGTGGAGGTGGTCCACGCGGCGTTTTGTACGTATTCAGGCGTGCTTTCATGTGGATGAACTGTTTCTGCCTGCGCAGCGCGCTGGTCTTCCACTGCTCAAAGGTGCGGGGTTCGTCCAGTTCGTATATCTTTGTGAACAATCCTTGTGGCAGTCCCGCCGTGAAGCGGTCGATGGTTTGGGGATCGTTGAGACGGTAGTGAGCTCGTCGTGCTAGTTGTTCGAACTTGGTGACGTACGAGTCAATGTCCTCTCCGGTCATCCTTACACCTCTCTGCAATTCTGCTTGGGCTTGCTCCTCTTCGAGGGTATTGGCGAACCTATCTCGGAATGCTGCGGTTACGTGGTCCCAGAGCTGGGGATCGAGCTTGATCCAGTCCTCCTCGTACTTGGTCGTTGAGCCACTGAAGGACCGACAGAGTCCATTCGCTGACGTTTTGTCCCTTGATGAATCCGAGGAACAGTAGCGATCGTCGATAACAATTGAGGAGAATGGGAGCGTCCAGGTTGGTTCCCCAGTATATGTGCCATTGCGTGAGGAACGTTTCGTATTTAGTTCGATCTCCATCAAAGACTGTGGGGGGCTCGCCTGATAGTCGGTCCGAGCCTCGGGGTGCTCCCGCCGGTACTGGGCCTCCTACTGGAGGTCCGGCGGGGGGTCCTCCTCCTCCGCCTGGGAATCCTCCTCCTCCGCCTGGGAATCCTCCTCCTCCGCCTGGGAATCCTCCTCCTCCGCCTGGGAAGCCCCCACCTGGAAATCCTCCACCTGGAAATCCTGGGGGTTCCGGGGGGGGTTCATCTCCTCCCGGTGGGTCTGGGCGATCGGGGGCCTACCGCTCTGTATATAGCGGCATCGTCAGCGGTCATACGATGACCGGTCGAGGGGTGTATGGGCCGGAGTATGGCTTCGGCTTCTTCGCGGACTCTTCGAGCCTCTTCGTTGGCTAATTCGTCGTGGGTAATCGCGACCGTTGCCATATCTGCGGGTGATCGTACGTGGATGATTTCGGGTTGCGTGATGTGGAGGGACTCAGCTCTGATGACAAGTGGATTCGTAACTTCTGCTTGCGAGTCGTCCCTTTCTTCTTCTTCTTCTTCTTCGGTGTGGTCGCTTTCTCCGCTTTCGGATGGGGCTGAGGTGCGTGGTTCGGAGGTGCTTGGTTCGTCGTTAATCGGAGCTCCGTCAATGGGCCCCCAGTTGTCTTGCGTGGGTAGGTTCCGTGCGTCGATGTCGCAGTTGTAGTTTCTTCCTGCGGGGCGGACTACGTCCCACTGTCTGTCGATAGGGTTCCAAGTAATCTCGGTCCAAGCACCGATGGTCGAAGTTGAACTCAACTGCACGATATCGGGAAGGTCCCGATGCGAAGTCGACGAAATATCCTACGTCTCCTCGATAGTCTCTCCACCTAGCTGCGCCAAGGAATAGAACTGGTACGTTGTGATCGCCTCTTTCGTTTAGGCTATAGGGCCTGAAATCTCTCCACTGATCTCTAGTTGTAAACGCCACGGTGAGGATCTTGGTCTTAATGTAACGCCGCCACTGGCGTTAGTCCGACTTGGACTTCGAAAGGGCGTAGACAACTTAGCGAATCTCCAATAAGGATCACGTGACGTAGATACACGACCAGTATAGGCACGTGATCGTCGAAAGCACCAGGGCTAAGTCCACTGGGCGTATTCGTTGAAGGACGACTTGCTCACACAGAGGCAAGCGAACGATGAAACAGACGACGAGAAGGAGACTGAGAAAGAGAGGAACAGAGTGGCGATTGAAGAAGACCAAGATGGCGAATCTTGGTCTTTGCGTGCTACTACTTATACAAATGGAGGGTTGCTTTAAAGCTCCCCTGTGAACTCCGAGACGAGTCGCGTAAGTAGCTCGAACCCTACTACAGCGATACTAGGAATGAGTCATGGTACACTAACACGTGATACCACAACCGCTGACTGATACTGTTGTCCGTGACTAATTACGGCTGACGAGGGGAGTCACACCCGACTCGTAAGTGTCCACGACGCGAACCGTTACACCTAGTCACCGACATCGGCGACGAAGATCTAGTGCTAGGATACCCCTGGCTGTCCACCTACGAACCAACCATCAGCTGGAAACACGCCACGATTCACGAAGAAAACCTACCCGTCGTCCTTCGATCCACTCACCCCTCAGAACGACAAACCGTGCTTGCAACCGCCATGACTCAAGAAGAGGCCGAAGAAGCAGTGCTGGAACTCGAGGAGGCATGCCAAATCCGAACAACTGCCACCGAGTTAGCCATCGCCGCCCGACAAAACACACCAGTGGCTGCAATCCCTGAACCGTATCAACGCTTCGCTAAAATCTTCAACGAGGAAGCCTCGCATCGATTCCCGCCGTCAAGGCCATGGGATCACGCAATAGACTTCAAACCCGGCACACCTGCAAGTATCGACTGCAAGGTATACCCCATGTCACAGGAGGAAGACGGCCAACTCAAGACGTGGCTCGAAGAACAGCTAAAGATGGGTTACATCCGACCATCGAAATCGCCTTACGCTTCATCGTTCTTCTTCATTCAGAAAAAAGATGGTAAACTACGCCCCGTCCAAGACTACCGAAAGATCAACGCTTGCACCATTCGCAATCAATACCCCCTGCCACTCATGGCCGAACTCATCAACGACCTCGGCAATGGTCACATCTATACCAAACTCGACGTGCACTGGGGCTATAACAACATACGAGTCAAGGAAGGAGACGAACCGAAAGCCGCGTTCAAAATGAAATACGGACTCTACGAACTGTTAGTAATGTACTTCGGATTAACGAACTCACCGGCGACCTTCCAGGCCATGATGAATGACATCTGTGCACCCGTCATCCTCAAACACGAACAAAAGGGCACCATCATCCGCGTCTACATGGACGATATCGGCATCGCCACTCACGAAGACGCAGGTTTACAGGCACACATTGACGCGGTCAGCGATATCCTCCAAATTGCGCTGGACCATGACCTCTACTTCAAACCGGAAAAGTGCCTCTTCCACCAGCCACGGATGGATTACCTGGGGGTCATCCTTGAAAAGGGGGTGACTCGCATGGACCCGGTAAAAATTTCGGGCATACGCGACTGGCCCCGTCCCACGAAGGTACGCGACGTACGCTCCTTCCTAGGCTTCTGCAATTTTTACCACCTCTTCATCCGCGGCTTCGCAACCCACGCCCGAGCATTGAACCGCCTCACTCGCAAGGACATGGACTGGACCTGGGGAACCGATGAAGAAAAGGCCTTCCAGACCCTCAAAGACCTCGTAACCTCCGAACCGGTGCTAGCACACCCCACGCTCACCGACCAATTCGAATTAGAGGTCGATGCGTCGGGTTACGCAGTGGGAGCCGTATTACTACAAAAGAAAGCTGACGGCAAGAGACACCCGATAGGATACTACTCGGCCACGCTCAACGAAGCTGAACGCAACTACGACATATACGACCTCAAACTACTGGCGATCGTAAAGGCGCTGAGGCATTGGCGACCCTACCTAGCCGGCTCCCCCCACAAAATCAAGATCTTCTCCGACCACCTCAACCTTACACACTGGAAATCGCCGCAGAAGATAAGCCGTCGAGTCACGAGGGAAGTACTCGAGTTAATGGAATACGACTTCGAGATTCACCACATAAAAGGTGTAAACAACGGAAGAGCAGACGCGCTATCCCGAAGGCCTGACTACGATCGAGGAGATCGGGACAACAAAGGAGTAGTGGTCCTCCCCGGAAGGGTGTTCGCCGCACGACGAATCAAAGCACGACAAACGATCACTCAAACCACGGAGAATCACCAACAAGACGAGAGTAAGATCAAACCATGGGTAGACGCTCACAAACTCAAGAAGATCAACGACGTCTGGTATCGACAAGGAGCGAGAGTCATCACTGGCGAACCAGACGATATCCGCACCATTATCCGAAACCATCACGACCCCCCCATATACGGACATCCAGGCATCAAACGAACGGCTCGCATTATCAAGCGACACTACTGGTGGCCTCACATGTTGAAGCACGTCACCGACTATGTTCAAGGCTGCGCGGAGTGTCAACGCCACAAGGTCAACAACCGCCCTACGAAGGCGCCCCTAGTACCCATCACGCCGACTCCCGACGCTAAGCCCTTCGAAGTCATAGCTCTTGACTTCATTACTAAACTACCGATCTCCCAAGGCTACGACTCCATACTCACTATAACGGACCACGACCATCAGCAATCCATGATCCTCTATGTAGTGCTACGGTAGCGCTACAGTAGCTCCATAGCATCTGTAGCAGCATAGCAACGTTTATGTTGTATGTAGTTCTACTGTAGTTCTACTGTAGTTCTACTGTAGTACCAGGCCTACTACCATAGTTCTACTGTAGTACCAGGCCTGCTACTGCAGTTCTACTGTAGTACCAGGCCTGCTACTGCAGTTCTACTGTAGTACCAGGCCTACTACCATAGTTCTACTGTAGTACCAGGCCTGCTACTGTAGTTCTACTGTAGTACAAGGCCTACTACCATAGTTCTACTGTAGTACCAGGCCTACTACCATAGCCTTACTGTAGTCTACTATAATTTCATACTCAGTTCTCAGTCAGACAATATTCATGCAGAATAAAGGTTAAATATATATATTTATGAGTATACATAACTACAAATACAACAATACACTATGGGAGCCAGATGCCGCAGCGACAGGGGTGGAGTGGCAATAGTGTTGAGGTGGCAGTGGCGCCGTGGCGGGGCGTGCGTGGCGGGCCGGCGTGTGGTGGCAGGGTGGGCGCAGGGCGTGGCAGTGACGGCCGAGTCGGGACGGCGCCGGTGGGCGTGGTTGAGGCGTGCGGTGTTGGTGGGGGTCGTAGCGGATCGGAGTGGCGGTGGCGACCATGTCGGGGCAGCGGCGGTGGCAGAGTCCTGTACCAGTTGAGATGAGAAAGAAAAAAAGAAAGAAAAAATAGAGAACTTATCTGAGCGGCGCCGACGTGGCAGTAGCGGCTGAGTCGAGACGGCACCAGTGTACGTGGCGCCGTCGCGTGCCTGTCGAGGTGGGGCCGGGGTGCCGGTTGACGTCGCCGAGGTGGGTGGCGGCGCAGACGAGGTGGTGACGAGTGGGAATGGCGTTGTGTTGGGGCGGGGCCGGGTTAGCGCTGTCGAGGTGGCGGCGGCGGCGGCGTTGTGGCGATCGAGGTAGTGATCGTGGTCGTGACGAGGCGGTCGAGGCGGTGGTAGGGGTCGTGACGAGAAGGCCGCGTCGTGGCAACCGCTGAGTTGCTGGGTGGAGCCGGTGGCAGCCGTGTCGAAGCGGCGGCGGCGTAGCGACGTCGAGGTGCGGACGACGGCCGCGTCGAGACGGCGGGGTCTTAAGGGGTGGTGAGGTGGCAGGTGCGGGTGCGGCGGTTTTGAGGTGACGACGGAGTTGCTGCGCCTGGGTGGAAAGTGAGGATGAGAAAGAAAAAGAACAAACAGCTCACCTTAGAACAAGAGCCGCGAGACGGCGGCAGTGGGTTTGCATGCATACGGGTGAGGTCACGGTGGGGGCGCCGAGGTGGTCTGATGACGTGTCCTGCGACCGCCCGATCAGAGGTAAAGGATATAAAAAAAATTTTTACTCAGCTGTGGCTGCGAGATTGTGAGGATGGGTGCAACTTGAAGGCGACGTATTCGCATGAGGGAAGGGAGGAAGGAAGGGGAGGAAGGGGAGGAAGGGTGGGTTCGAGTTCGAACAAGTTACGTCTGAATCGGCCAAGTGGCGCACTTCCCCACGCCACAAATTAAACTTCCGCCCGGAAGTCGCCCGTGGTCCACACCATTTTTTTTCTAAGTCAATCTAGTGTTGATGCCAGGGCTGAGCCGATGTTCTGATATCTCAGGAAATAAAATAGATAAAATTTTGAAAATATTTAGGGAGTTATATCAGATCAGGAGCCAAGGGGTCCTCTGCCAACCCTAAGTGATCTGATCAGTAGTTTCCAACTTATTTGAACAGCTCAGTGACTAGTGCTATAGCAGCTCAAACTGGTATTGTTAGGATCTGAAGAAATAAAATAGCTAAAAATATGAAGATATTTGGGGAGGTAGAAATTCTCAAAAGCCGAGAGTTCCTCTGCCAACTCTAAGCGATCCAATCAACTGTTCCTGAGCTATTTGGCATTAGCTGAAAGGTTGTTACGATCACACCGGGATCATTCTTGCTGTTGGGGAACTGCTCTGGTGTACTCGCCGAACCGACACGTGTTGAAGACCTCACATGTCCTGCTACTACTGTGGGCTGCCTCGCAAGGCCTTACCACCCAGGGAGCAGACTCACAGGCACGCGCGACAACAAATGAGCGAGGTGTTCGCAAGTGCCAGTGGAAAAGGGGGAAAGGACAAGATGGTGCTTAGTTGTTAAAAGACTAAAACAAGGCATACAAGGTGAACTACTGGGTCCTTATATACTGCTCTACTAGTCAGGGTACAGGGCAACAGCGCATCAGGGTCGAGGGTGACACGTCTCGCTGGCAGTAAGTGCCAGCACATCAGGGTCCAGGGTACGGTGGGCTAAGGGTTAGTCTGGAACATGCTAGAAGGTGCTAGAAGGATCTGATAAGCAGATCCTTCAATACAGGTTCATACAGGGGGGGAACAAGTCACTAACAAGTCACGAACAAGTCACAACTGAGTCACAAAGTCAGTATGAGTCGAGAGTCAGTCCAAAGCAAAGATGTCGCAAGATCATGACAAAGGTGTCAGCTAATACCCTTCAGCTAATGTCAAATAACTTAGGAATGGTTGATCGGATCACTTAACGTTGGCAGAGGATCCCTCAGCTTTCTTCAAAATACAGGTCCCTAAATATTTTCATAGTTTTAGCTATTTTATTTCAAAAGATAGAAATGCCAGCTCTGAGCTGCCATAACATTATCCCTGTTACAAATTTACAAAACCCAACCACCAAGACTGCTGAGCACCTGCAGTATGGCCTGGAGAGACTGCTGGACATGGTGGAGACTCCAAGCAGCCCAAAAGGACAGCCAGCAGCAGTAGGCTTAGTGCCACTGGCAGGGACACACTATGGAAGAACCTAGGCCTATGACATCATGGCCTAGGTACAGCAGCAGTAGAACTATGGTAAGTTGTACAGTAGTACTGGGCCTGGGTACAGAAGAACTACAGTAGTAGGCCTAGATACAGTAGCACTACAGTAGCACTACAGTAGTACTACAGTAGTAGGACTGAGTACAGTAGCGCTACAGTAGTAGGCCTGAGTACAGTAGCACTACAGTAGTAGACCTGGGTACTACAGTAGTACTACAGTAGTATGCCTGAGTACAGTAACACTACAGTAGTAGGACTGAGTACAGTAGTGCTACAGTAGTAGGACTGAGTACAGTAGCGCTACAGTAGCGGGACTGAGTACAGTAGTGCTACAGTAGTAGGACTGAGTACAGTAGCGCTACAGTAGTAGGCCTGAGTACAGTAGCCTAGCACTACAGTAGTAGGCCTGAGTACAGTAGCACTACAGTAGTAGGCCCAGGTACTACAGTAGCACTACAGTAGTAGGCCCGAGTACAGTAACACTACAGTAGTAGGACTGAGTACAGTAGCGCTACAGTAGTAGGACTTAGTACAGTAGCGCTACAGTAGTAGGCCTGAGTACAGTAGCACTACAGTAGTAGGCCTGGGTACAGTAGCACTCCAGTAGTAGGCCTGGGTACAGTAGCACTATGGTAGCAGGCCTGGGTACTACAGTAGAACTATGGTAGTACTACATAGGACATAAACATTGCTACTACCACCTATGGGTCACTATGGCTCTATGAGCACTACTGTAGAACTACTGTAGAACTATAGTAGAGGTCCAAGGATTGCTGATCTGGTAGCTTAAATTCCAGGGTTTGCTACAATGCTACCAAGTCTCTACCATCTACTACCAGCAACTACCAGCAACTACCAGCAACTACCAGCAACTACCAGCAACTACCAGCAACTACCAGCAACTATGGTGTCTACAAACATCTACAGTCTCTACAAGTTTACTACCCAGTCTCTACCAGCCTACTACAAAAGTCTACAACCATCTACAGTTGCTACAGTCTCTACAGTCACTACCAAGTCTCTACAAGGATTTTTTGCGCAACCCAGGGATTGCTGATGTGACTGCACCAAGGCGTCCATATTCATCCCTTGCGTCGAGGAGATTACGGCAGAAGGAACCGCGGCGTTATACGTAACTCACGTATTCCGAAGATTCGGGCTGCCGACAAAGATCATCAGTGACCGCGACCCTAGATTCGCATCCAAGTTCACCCGGGAATTATGTCGCATCCTGGGGATCTATCAGAACATATCGACCGCCTATCATCCCCGCACGGACGGACAGTCGGAGCGGACCAATCAGTGGCTTGAACAATATCTAAGGTTTTGGACAAACGAGCGGCAAGATAACTGGGCGCATTTCCTTCCAATGGCAGAGTTCGCGCATAACAGCTGGCCACATGAGGCGACCAAAACATCCCCTTTTGCACTCATGATGGGATATGACCCACGTGCTGATTGGATTGACAAACCATCCCCTATCCCGCAGGTACTCACGCGGCTGCAACAATTCCGAGAAGCCCGGAGGAACACCCCATCAGTGTTTTGACAGGTTACTTTCCTCACTGGTACCAGCTGGGGCCAGCTGGTACCAGCTGGTACCAGCTGGTACAACCCCCAAAAGTTAGCCAAAGTTAGCAAGTTGACCAGTTGACAGGCCATGTCAAATCTTCAACAATCTCCTTACAGAGTGATGACCAGCCTGCTGACCAGTTCACAAGCTCAACAAGTTGATCAAAATGGCAATTAAGTGTCAGTCATATGATTGGTCATATGATTAGTCATCATATCTTTGACCAAATCACATCAGGTCACCAGCACATATTTGCAGCAGCATAATAATAATAATAATAATAATAATAATAATAATAATAATAATAACATTTAATTGCAATCATCATAACAATAACAATAATAATATTTAATTGGAATTAAATAAATACAAAGAACTAGTCTATAGGAAGAACGGCAGCGGCGCGGCAGGGTCGGGGTGGCAGTGTTGGCGGCGGCGATTGGGTGGTCGTCGCAGGGCCATGGGGCAGTGGTTCGCGCGCCGTCGTGGCATCGTGGCGGGGTTCGCCCGTCGTGCTGGAGTGGCGTCGCAGCGGGTGCGGCTTGCGTGCTGCGAGCGCATAGCGCGTCGCGACGGGCGTTTCGCACGGCGTCGTGACGTCATGGAGGACCTCACCTGGTCGCGGTCGCAGGGCCAGGGTTGTGGCGGAGACCGATGGCGTCGTGGGGTGGTGGTTCGCATGCCGTCGTGGCATCGCGCCGGGGTAGCATCGCGGCGGGGCGGCACGGTGCGGTGTCGTAGTGCGGCTTGCGTGCTGCGATCGCATGGCGTCCCAAAGCAAAGCAAAATGTAAAAATAAAATAAAAACCCGCACCTAAGACCAGATAGATACGTTGGCAGAAGTGCTCACGTCGGCTACGTTCTTCGCCTGGTCGGTCGCAGGGCCGAGGTTGTGGCGGAGTATCGGTAGCGTCGTCGGGTGGCGGTTCACGTGCCGTCGTGGCATGGTGGCGGGGTTCGTCCGTCGTGCTGGGGTAGCGTCGCGGCTTGCGTGTTGCGATCGCATGGCGCCGCAAAGCAAAGCAAAAAAAGTAGAACACAACAAAGAACGCACCTAAGACCACATGGATACGTTGGCCGAAGCCCTGCTCACGCCGGCTACATCTTGTCGAGGTCGTGGGGATGGTACGTGCAACGGCGGCGGGTGTGGTGGGAAGTCCTCGGAGAGTCCGCTAAGGTTAATGAGGAGCGCACCAATCATGCATCTAAACATTGAGGTGTGTCCCGGCGCGTGCAAACGCGATTTGCTGGGATGACGGGGACTACTCTGAGAAGAGGGGGGACGAGTGGGGAGGCGGTCTAGATGACGAGGTGGGTGGGGTGGGATGAGGATGAGTAGGTTTGGTAGGTAAGCGCGTAAGCTCACCCGTGTCGAGAGGACGATTTGTTTGCCGCGCTAGCTGGTAGTCCTTCCTCCAGGATCACCGTTCCGTCGTAAGTAGTGCACGACGCGAGCAAAGACAACGAAAGTTTCGGAAAGTGCGTTACGTGTAAGCGAACGCTCGATACAGCGCTGCACGTGGCTGTTCGACTGGAGCGTCTCACTTTTCTCGTCGCACACCACACCTATGCAACCGCTGAAACGTAAGAGGGACGAGCTCCCAACCACCCCACAGAAGCTTAGGAAGATTCAACTGACCATCGGTGAGTACACTTCCGCAAAAATGTCACCAAGCCGAAGGTTGACTTGCGTAGTACCCGATTCTCTTGACATTCCTGCGACACCTCCCCCGTCGCCGCCCCCGCCGCCCCCGCCGTCCCCTGTCGGAGATGGAGTAGTGGTGAGTCTTGTGTTGGGTGTTGTCTCCCAGTCTTGACCGTTCTTACCCGATCGTTAGCGTGTGGAGCCTTCCTGCACATGTACCATATGCGTACGCAATCGCGGGTAACGGAAGGAGGAGGGTCGAGGGAAATATTGGGTACCTGGTCGTGTTTATAGCAGACTCGTACATCATCGGCGCGGAATGCGTACGCGTATGCAAGCTTTTGCCCTTTCTGACTCCTCGTGAAGTGGGAAGACGACAGCGAGCGGTGCGGACTTGTGCAACGCAGGACAGGCGGTGGTAATCTGGATACGCCACGCCGTTGTCGGGCAAGAGGACGTACCTCGAACAGCCTTCTGCATATTCTTGCAGAGACGGCACGTCTCGGGCTTCAGCTTACCATCGGAAAAATCCCTGGCCGTGGCTAGATCAATGGCGATAACTACACACGTCTCTTTGTCACCGCCGGGAGGAATGTACGATTTGATAAATTCAGTGTAATACCGAAAATCCAATGATCATTTTGCACCTGTAGGTCATGTTAACGAGTACAACAACACTTTTGCTCAAAGTTATGTACGTACTGACGACTAGCCTCCCAAGATATTTATGTTTTGTCCGTGGCATCCTCTTCGTCGTTCTACCGAAGGGTGTCCTTTCGCATAGATATCATAACAATCGTGTTTTCTTGGAGTTTTATCCCGTGCAGTGTCAGAAGCCTCTAGTGCGGACTCAGTGCAAGAAAATACGTCATAGTGCCATGTTAGACGCCAGTGTTCGGTCAGCCGGCTACCTCGGGCCGACGTTAAAGGCTAGCAAGGGGAGTAAACACCAACGTTTCAGTAGATAAGACACTATAGCAGGAGATACAATGATAGAGGCAAAGTGATGTGTATTTGAACAGCATTAGGAGTGACCGTTTTAGTTCTGCGTTACGCAGGGTGTGACCTATTTAGATGGTCGTGGACTCCGACGAGAGGTTATTTACGCGTCAAGGGCTTTGCAATTAGATATGACGGCGCTGAAAAGGTACGAAGCCGGAGTATTTGGCAGCTTCAGCGCATCAACACCCTGAATCTTCACGGCAGTGAGACATGCGTGCTGGTTATGAGATGGTGTATTGGTCGGGAAGACAAAGAACGAAGGGTGCCGGACCGGCTCCGGGATGTAGTTAAGAACTGCAGTGAACTCTCGGCGTATAACGGGTAGCGTACCAAGTTCGATGTCTAGAGGGTTCCATTGTCAACTCTGTTGCACATGGAAGGTCTGTCACTGGCGGACATACCCAGTCCTCTTTCCCCCAGCACGAAGCGAGCCAACTACATCAAGGTTGCAGCAAATGGAGAAGGTAGTGCGGCGATCAATTAACTCTATGCACTCGATCTCTTAGAGGTACTTTGCGACAGTGCGCGCCTGGACACCTGGACATTGTACTCGTCCGCTTTGCTGACCCGAGGAAGAAAATGGATAGGGTTGGGTAACTCATCTTCCATTCTGGTATATTGAGGACGTACAGAAGTTCTCCACCTGAAGGTCTCGGCCTCTGTGTGAGTCGGCACAGTAGAGGAAGTCGACTACAGGTGGTGCCACGATCCGAGAAACACGCACCTAGAGTCAATCAACTGTAACTTAGCAAGAGGCACGACCCGCGCAGAGAAAAGGTAGTTTGTGTTGTTCGCGGTAAGGTAGGTGTCTCAAAGAGGCGGAAGCACATGTTCACGGCAAGGTAGAGAGTCTCAGAGAGGAAGCAGAAGCACATGTCCGCCTAAGGGTCTCAGAAAGGAAGTTGACTGCAGGCGGTGCCACGATCCACGCACCTAATGCCAACAGACTGTTAGCAAGAGTCACGACATGCGCAGAGAGAAAGCGGTCGATGATATTCACAGTAAGGCAGAGTGTCTCAGGGAGGAGGTGGAAGCGCATGCCCGCCTGAAGGATCTCAGAAAGGAAGTTGACTACAGGTGGGTCACGATCCGAGAAACACGCACCTAATGCCAATCAACTGTAACTCAGCAAAGAGACACGACATGCGCAGAGAGAAAACGGTCGACGATGCTCACAGTAAGGTAGGTGTCCCAGAGGAGGCGGAAGCGCATGCCCGCCTGAAAGATCTCCCCTGAACAAAATGAGTCGGCACAATAGAGGAAATCGACTGCAGATGGCACCATGGCCCAAAAACCACGCACCTAATGCCAACCAACTGTAATTTAACTAGAGACATGACTTGCGCAGAGAGAAAGCCGTCGATGGTGTTCACGGCAAGGTAGAGAGGAAGCGGAAGGTGGATCCACAAAAAAAAAAAAAGAGGATGCGGAAGCGCATGTCCACCTAAATGATCTCTCCTGAATACGACGAGTCGGCGCAATAGAGGAAGTTGTCAGATGGTACCACGATCCAACAAACACGCACTTAATGCCAATAGACTGTAGGTTAACAGGAGACACGACATGCGCAGAGAGAATCGATCGATGATGTAAGGTAGAGTGTCTCGGGGAGGAGGCGGAAGCGCATGTCCACCTGAAGGACCTCAGACAGGAAGTTGACTACAGGCGGTGCCACGACCCAAGAAACATACCAACAGACTCTGAGCAAGAGACACGACACGAACAGAGAGAAAGCGGTCGATGATACTCACGGAAGAGTAGAATGTCTCAGGGAGGAGGCGGAAGCGCATGTCCGCCTGGAGGATCTCAGACAGGAAGTTGACTACAGGCAGTGCCAAGATCCAAGCAACACGTGCCTAATGCCAACAGACTGTTAGCAAGAGATACGAGACGCGCAGAGAGAAAGCGGTCGATGATGCTCACAGCAAGGCAGAGTGTCTCAGGGAAGCGGAAGCCCATGTGGGCCTATACCAACCAGTCGGTAAGGATACCACGCATCCTCCACGCGAGGTCCGTCTGGCTGTCCATATATTTTAGGTTGGGGAGAGTAGTTTGTTGTTCAGTGTTGGTACTTCGTCAAGTGATGAAGACTGTAGGAAAACAAGAGGGCACCTCTACGACCCCGATTGACCATCATAGGACCAGCAGCATCACCAACACCCAGGTCATCCCATTCGGCACCATTGGGAAAGGTTGACAGAGAATGATAAGAGCGAGGAAGAGGAAGAAAGCGAAAAACAAGCCCGAGACGAGGGCGTATGCGGCCTTGTTGGACGAGGCATGTTGAGACATAACCAAACGAGACGGAGATGAAAGTCCGCTCGGGGGGTTGTCGCGAAAATAAGGATACGTTTTAAGAATAGGTTATCATTGGTAATTTCTAGAGTTCAACGAAAGGCGATGCAAGCGATGGTGAAGTAGTAGTAGCCTCAGTAAGTATTCATAAAGTAGAGTAAATTAGGTGTTAATTAGCAATGCGGAACAAGTAGTGAATATTAGTGAATGACGAAAGTAGGTGCCAGCAAAGTTGCCAGTTGAAACACTGCCACGAAAATATGGAGAGCTTCCAAGTACGTAGTCTTAAGGACTACTCGGAATGTAGAGCGCGTGACGTGCGGATTCCAATGAACGTATTTTGACCTGCCCCTCTCTCTTGAGGCCACACGCAGTCAGCAGTGACTTCCAACGACGTTCACTAAAAGCATTCAAATTTTCCACTGTAATCGGCAACAATTTCCCCATGGCTGTCCCGTGAAAATGGGCTAACACGGGCTTTCCGGCCACTGTGAAAGGCAAAAAATGCCCGTTCAACCTACGGGGCGGTTAGCTCCTTAAATGGCCATAGAATCTGAGTCGTCACATACTCCCGCAGCGGCCAGGGCAACAGCACCCTTGGGATGTCCGTACTCGAGAAGTAGGGAGTTTTCCATTGGCTTCTTAACGAGTGATGTCAATACGTCGATCATATATTGCGATTCGAAAAGGTCCTTGGCTTTCTAGCAGGTAAACGATGAGCCTCGAACCTTGGTAAATACCGGACTTCTTACAACATAGTCTTCGTCACGAGACGATACTCCCTGAGGTGATGGAACCCCCCATAGTGCGGGCCCATCTCTTTTTGTGGCCCATATGGCATACTCGGAGACCGCGCGTACGTTGTTCGTGTATTCAAAACACTGGCACGGTACTGTAAGGAACTGTTCGATGTTCTGCGTGACCGAAACGGAAGGCTATTCTGGCATTCAACGTACCAAGCGGACTTTTGTTTCATCCCTCAACTGACTCATCCAACAACAAGGCCGCATACACCTCACTGTCCTTCGCTTGCTTCCTCTTCCTCGCTCGTACTTCTCTTTCAACCGTTCAAAGGTGTCAAATGGGAAGACCTGGGTGCTGATAGATACTGAAGATGCTATGGTGGTTAGTTGGGGTTGTCGAGGTGCGCACTCTTTTTCTCCTATGGTCTTATTTGCCTGCATTGAACAACAAATTACTCTCCCCCCTGAACTATATGGACAGCTAAAAGGACCTCGCATGGAAGATGCGTGGTTGGTACAGGCCCGGATGCGCTTCCGCTCCCCTGAGACGTTCTACCTTACTGTGAGCATCATCGACCGTTTTATCTCTGCGCATGTCATGTCTCCTGCTTACCTACAACCCACTGGTATTAGGTACGTGTTTCTCGAATCATGGCGCCACCCGTAGTCAACTTCCTGTCTGAGGTCCTTCTAGCAGATATGCGCTTCTGCATCCCTACCTTACCGTAAACACCATCGACGCTTTCTCTCTCTCTGCGCGTGTCGTGTCTCTTGCTGACTTACAGTTGGTTGGTATTAGGTGTGCGTTTCTCGGATCGTGGCACCACCTGTCGTCAACTTCCTGTCTGAGATCCTTCCAGCGGATATGCGCTTCTGCTTCATCCTTGGGGCGCACTACCTCGCCGTGAACACCATCGACTTTCTCTCTGCGTGTCATGTCTCTTGCTGAGTTGCAGTTAGTTGGCATTAAGTGCGTGTTTCTCGGATCGTGGCACCACTTGTACTCAACTTCTTTTTTTGAGATCTTTCAGGTGGACATGCGCTTCTGCTGTCTCCACCCTGAGGCACTCTACCTTGCCGCGAACATCATCGACCACTTTCTCTCTGTGCATGTCGAATCTCCTGCTGACCTATAATCCGTTGGTTTAGGTGTGTGTTTCTCGGATCGTGGCACCGCTTGTACTTAACTTTCTCTCCGAGATCTTTCAGACG
Organism: Lactarius hengduanensis; assembly: GCA_021525025.1. Taxonomy (NCBI): domain Eukaryota; kingdom Fungi; phylum Basidiomycota; class Agaricomycetes; order Russulales; family Russulaceae; genus Lactarius; species Lactarius hengduanensis. The sequence goes on along the minus strand of JAKELI010000768.1, from coordinate 3,539 downwards.
CACATACGCCTCTGCCTCCTCCCGGGGTGAGACACTTTACCTCGCCGCGAACATTATCGACCGCTTTCTCTCCACGGGTGTCGTGTTTCTTGCTAACGATCTGTCGGCAATATGTGCGGTTTGCTGGGTCGTGTAATCGAATTCCTGTCTGAGGTCCTTCCGGCAGACATGCGCTTCTGCCTCTTCCCTGGGACACCCTACCTTGGCGTGAACATCATCTACCGCTTTCTGTCTGCGCATGTCGAATCTCCTGCTAACGTACAATCCGTTGGTATTGGGTGCGTGTTTCTCGGATCATGGTACCACCCGTAGTCAACTTCCTTGTTGAGATCCTTCTAGCGGATATGCTCTTCTGCCCTCCTCCCTGGGACACCCTCGCCGTGAACATCGTCGACCGCTTTCCCTCCGCGCATGTCGTGTCTAATGCTAACTTACGGTCTGTTGGAATTAGGTGCGTGTTTGTTAGATCGTGTAAGTCAACTTCCTGCCTGAGATACTTCAGGCAGACACGCGCTTCTACCTCCTCCCTAATGGATTTACCTTGCCGTGAACGTCATCGACCGCTTTCTCTCTGCAGGTGTCGTGTCTCTTGTAAGTTACAGTTGGTTGGCATTTGGTGCGTGTTTCTCGGTCGTGGCACCATTTACGGTCAACTTCTCTACTGCGCCGACTCATCATATACAGAGGCCGAGAAGTACACCGCTGTCAATACCCAACGTCGTCGACGTCACTGCTGCCGAAGCCCTCCCCAGGGTGGAATCAAAACTACGCCACTGCCGCCGCTGGAGAGCCAATGTGACACCACGCCTATAAAGCGACGACGCAGCCACGGCGGGGTGCGCGCTAACGCCGGTTTCCAGCAATGACCAAGACGACAACACAGCGAAGTCGACCATTACGACAACGGCAATGACGAGGCGACAGCAAGGCAATCGGAAGAACGGCGATCGCAGCGATGACAACCGCGGTGGATGAAGGCGACTGCGATGACGACGGTGGTGGGGATGAGGACGACGACGACGACGATGAGGACGACGACGACGACGACGACGATGAGGACGACGACGACGATGAGGACGACGACGACGATGAGGACGACGACGACGATGAGGACGACGACGACGATGAGGACGACGACGACGATGAGGACGACGACGACGGCGGCGATGGTGACGACGACGGCGGCGATGGCGATGGCGACGGCGGCGACGGCGACGGTGACGGCGATGGTGATGGCGATGGCGATGGCAACGACGGTGATGAGCGGCGGTGACAGCGGATGGCGGTGACAACAGCAACCGATGAGCCGCTCCGCTACCCTGTTAGTTTTTAGTTGTATTATGTAGCCGCTGTGAAATGTGATTTTATTTATTGGTTTTTCTATTGGTTTCTTGTGTGAATAGTTTATCATGATTATTGACTGTATAATACATGATATAAGCAAACTATATAAATTCGGATTCTTCTGGAAGAAAACATTATTTCAAAAACATTATTTCATACAAGGTCAATTGGAAAAACACAGGAAAAACCCGAAGACCCTTGATTAGTAAAGAGTTAGTAAAGAACTTTCCAACTTGCACAACTTGTGCTGGCCAACTTGTGATACTTGTGGTGCTTTCTTACTGGTACACCAGTAAAAAGTTGCACAATCCCTGGCAGCCACCTGTGTTCTTGCTGATGCCAAGAACTGATCAAGAAGGCCCAGGCACTCTGGATCAAACATCGAACCACGCCGAAATATCAGGAAGGGGACCAGGTCTGGCTGGAACCTCCGCACCAATCAGCCCACTGCCAAACTAGCCGCACGTCAACACGGACCCTTCCGTGTGATCCAAGTGCTGTCACCTGTCAACTACAAGTTAGCGCTTCCCACACAGTGGAGCATTCACCCCGTGTTTCACATCGATTTACTCACACCTTATCGCGAGACGCCGATGCATGGGAAAAACTTCACCAAACCACCACCAGACCTTGTGGACGGAGAAGAAGAGTACGAGGTCGAACAGATTCTAGACTCTCGGCAGTTCGGCAGAAGCAAAAAACTCCAATACCTCGTGAAATGGAAGGGATACTCCGACTCGGACAATCAGTGGGTCGACAAAGACGACATATTTGCGGACCAAGCCATAGCGGAGTTTGAAGACAGCCGCACCAAAAGAGTTATAAGCAGGGATGGCGACGCTGAGTTTTCCCCATCTCTTCACACTGGACTCCCACAAGCTCACTCAACAATGTCTCTTCCCTCTTCCACCGCTACCTCCTCTATCGCTGCCTTCGGGCTCGACAACCTCACCTACGAAGAGATGCGCACCACCTTATCCAACGTCCAGTGCATCGACGACGTCGACCACCCCGAGGAGCCTCCGACCTACTGGCTCCTCAACACCGCCGGACAGCGCCTCAACGCCACGCCATTCATGGAAGCCGAAGTGCGTGGGCTTCGTGCAGCTCTCCGAGACGGTGAAAGTCCGTCACCTCGACCTCTCCCGATACGTGTCCAGTACCGGATCAAAGGGGAAGAAGACGATGGCGACGAAGCGATGGGAGGAGTGGATGAAGAACAGGGACTGGCGGCCCGAGGCGCATCAGTGGGCGCAATCACAGTTACGAGCGGCAGCGATAAGGAGAACGAGGCTCCTCTGGCGACGCCGGTGGTTCACCGAGACGCTGAGAGGGCAGTTTACGAGCAGGTAGAGGGAGTCCTGAAGGACTACTACCCAGCTGAGCACCCTTACATCATCACCGCAACCGACTCTGACAACATCCTCGAAACACCGTATTCATGCGACACCACCGGACGCTTTACCGCGGCAACGTCATCATCGACACCGACGCAGCGCCATACCCGGCAGCGCGTCTCCGCTACCTCGGTGGCAGCGCTCGCCACGCACCGTACGGCTACAAACACAACCGCGGGGCGGACTTTGTCCACTACCCCATCACTGACGCCGCCGGTAACACGGCCCAGGCCACGTACGTCCAGGTCGTCATGAACCCGGACCCCCTCGTCCTCGCCCTCGTAGACGATAGCAAGAAAGTCTTCTCCAAACCACTGTATGCCGAGCCGCAGGTACGTGAGGCCGGCAAACCCCCACTACCTCCCAGAAGACATGCACGCCTTCGTCGGAGGGCACAGCAACCAGCACCGCGTAGACCGCACCGTCAATGAGCTGAAGGACGTGAGTCTGAAAGCTGAGCTGCACCGCTACCGCGCCTACAAGCGCGAGGCCGAGAGGATCGAGCAGCGGCTCCACGCCCTATCCCAGGCGCTCGGTGGGGTGCAGGGGGAGGTTAGTCGAGGGAAGTTCCGGTTTGGAGATGGCGAACGCGTGGGACAGAATCACGGAAGTACAGGAAGGATGGATGGGAGGTGTCGGACCCACTCGGCGACGCGGTCGTCGCAGCTGAAAAGGGGGGTGATGTCACGATCCGGTTTGTGGACACTTACTGTACGGTGATGACTCCCTCAGTAAGCGTAATTAGTCATGGACTAGTCGTATCAGTCAGCCGTAGTATCACATGTTTGTGGTGGTACT